>WBNH01008947.1:40734-99001 GCA_013401255.1 Urocolius indicus | reverse complement strand
AGCTCCCCCACGGGCTGCGAGTGGGTCTCTGCTTCCCGGTGGTCCTCCATGGACTGCAGGGGGACAACCTGCTTCACCATGGTCCTCACCACATATCACAGGGGAGCCTTCTTCTCAGTGCCTGGGCACCCTCCTCCCACTCCTTCTTCGCTGACCTTGGTGTCTGCGGAGATGTTTTCACATTCTCTCTCCCTGTTGCTGCTGCAGTTCTGTAACTGCACAACAACATCTTCTCAAAGATGTTATTCACAGAGGCGTTACCTCCACTACTAATTGGCCAGGCCTGGGTCAGGGGAAGGGTCCAGCTTAAAATTGACTGGCCCTAACTCTGTCAGCTACAGAGGAAGCTTCTGGCAACTCTCTTTGTTTAAAGAAGTCGGTCCTTTAGCCCCCTTGCTACCAAATAACCTGGCCCAGGCCAAAACCACTACACTTGGCTAGCTTTACCTGCTGGGATCTTTGAGGAAGGGGGTGGTGCACTCAGCATCCCTTATGGTGTACGTTACTGACAAGTGCTGAGGCTATAGGAAGCCCTCAGGGTGAATATTGTGTTAACCAGCAGAATTATCAAGGCAGCTGGATGAGATCAACACTCCCATCTCTTGAGTTTGCATGTAGACAAGTTGCACTCTTGCAATAGCATAAGTAGGTTTTTTTGGGCTCAAATTTGACCACTGGTGAACGACAGCTTGCGTGGTCTTTAACTGACAAAATGCATTTAAGGCAGAGGATTCTTTCAATCTGTTTTACTATTTGCATGTTTTAACTGGGGCAGATAGGAGTACGTTGCTCTTTGTGAAAGAAAAATGTCATGACAGGAATACTAAAAACCACAAGCAAGTACTTACCTATTCCTACAGAAGAGTATAATATGGGTCACCCTCTGTCATAAGGAAATCAAAATCTTGCAAGCAAAAAGGAAACTGTAATTGAGAAGGAGTGATATTCTACATTTTCTTTGTATCACTGAAGCGTACTGACAGAGGAGAGGCAGTGTGATCCATGACAGTGCATCAAGAATCAGTAGAATTAAATTGTATTGCTCCTGGAGCTGTTTTATTCTTCTCACCATGCAGTCACCAGGGAAACTAAGGAATGGTTACGGGCCATGTGAACTGGAGGGATTTTTAATACTTGCACATGCAGAACTGATACTTTTCTCTCCAAGTTATATTCTGGTTATATTCCCCTGTAGATGGGACAGAAGAGAAACCGAAGGCTGGTCAAAGTTACGTTACAAATATGTCATTGACAAAAGGTGCCTTTCATTTACACAGACTTATCACTACAAGTTTTCTGTGACTCAGCAAACTGAGAGGTTTGGCTGTCGGAATAAAATAGTCTCTTGTGGCACAAGGCCAGAATTCGGTGTGCTTTCACTTAGTGTTATCAGAAACTGAAAGTCAATAAAATTTATAGCAGCAAAATTTTCCAGCACATCCATGACCTTGCTGGACAAAATTATGCATTCAGCAGCACCAGCAACTGTGTCTCATTGTTCAGAGGCTGAGTCCCACAGAGTGCTATGGTTTGCATCTAGACTATCTTTTGTACGGAAGGAAATGATGGAGTTTCTGACTTTTTAAATTCTAGACTTACGATGGTGCAATTTAAACTGAGTTAAACAGTATAAACCCACTATATACTGAATTGTTTTCTCCATCTTTCTTTATCAAGAAGCACAAGGCAACAGCTTTCCATAAGAACTTTGGAAAGGGATATTACTCCTTTCTGCTGGGAGAAGTGATAAAAAGCTTAATGGTGCAGAAATGTGGTTTATTTTTACTGTGTTTGCGTTCTAGCTGGAATATATTTCATTTTTTTATTATGAACTCAGTCCTTAGGTTCATGATGGCATTTGCTAAATTTTCTGAAAATATTCCAGAGAACTAAAATTGGAATGTACATTCAAGAAATCCTGTTTATAAGTGGCACAGCCTGGATAGTGCGCAGCTTTTCACTTCAACAGTCTGATGAAACAGACCCTCATGCCCTCGTTCAGGCTTCACGACATTGTCTGTGTCTCATTGATGGGGTTTCTAAAGCTTCTCATCATCTGTATGCTCTGTGCCCTCAGTATTACTTTCTTTTTCTTTCTGTTCTCAATAGGATGATTTCTTTTTTTTATTAATAGCATGATGACTCCTTTGTTTTCAATAAATCTAATATATTGCTCGAAAATCAGTTGGTGGAAAACATCATACCCATTTCTGCTGTAGGAATACTGGAATGGATGCTAATGTACTACTGCATGTTTTTGGAACCTTTCCTGTAAAGCATTTAATTGTGTTTTCTCTTTCCCTGATTATCTTCACTGTTGTCTTGATGATTTTTTTTTTTTGGCTGCCTCATCTGTCTATATAAATTAGATAGCAAAGCAGCATAATCCTTGGGCTGGCAACAGTGTTACATGTTGTTAAGGGACCACTTGTTTTGTAAATGTTGAACCTGGGTCCCAAACTGCATTCTAATCGAAAACTGTACTGTTAGATATTAACAGATGACATTTGCTGGAGCTTGGCATCAAAAAGCAAAGATAAGTATTTAAAAAGTGCCACCTGCTTGTAAATTCACTTGAAAAGCCCCTAAAATGAGGTGGTCCCTCAAGTAGGTGAGCAGATAATTACAGTGAATAAAGACAATTAAAACAATCTTCTGGATGCTATTGCAGCAACAGACTTTTTTACCACTTCAAATCAAAGTACACCAGACTTAGTTTGGTACCAGGGGAGAAAATAAAGTCTTATTTCGCAGAAAAGACTGAGTGAAAAAATAGGGCCTCAGAACACAGTATAAATGTAAACAACTTCTCCTGAATAACATTATCAGATGAATCTGTTCACCCAGAGCTGTTTCACAGTACTATGTCTGCTTGGTCCATTTGGTCTAGAGATGCACTGTGAAGGAAGCTTATACAGAAGAAATGGGATTTGTGATACCACTAAATAGATGCCCAGAGATCAACAGTACTTCAGAATGAAGACACTGCAAAAGTTTTCTGAAGGTATACCTTAATTTGAGCTAACTTGCACTCTAAAATGAGTTGTAAATATAACTTGTGAGCTATAAAAATTAATTTAAAGGAATTAAATTATCTTGTTCTTTAATGGCATAAATACCTGGAGTTATTTTTAAATTGTCTGCTATTCTTTCCAGTACCTCTTTAGATCAGACACTTTCTGAAATCTTCACTTTTCTTCTTATGCAGCCAGAATCAAACTATGTGAGAACTGAATTCTCTATCTGGGATTGTGGTGGAATTGGGCAGATTCAAGACAAGGGAGATTATGAGCCTGTAATTAAAATGCAAGACAAAAGAGAGAAAAGTTTCTTAGAAATACTGTCAAGCAATTTCTGATGTAATTTAAATTTTTAAATGACAGGTACTGTTCCAAGCAGCAGATGTTTGGCGATCTCTCCATTGAAAAGTGTATGTTTAAATTGTTGCTTTGTAGTGATGATTTCAGCAGTGGAAAAGCAAAACACTGTATATAGTAATACAAACACAACACTTACCTACATGCTACAGGAAGCCTCGTTTCCATGTCTGAAGAAGTTGGGATAATGGTACCCAAGGAAGAAGTATCATTATTACTGCTTTGAGTGAGTGAGTGCTGCTTTGTCAGTTAGTGATCTTGTCTACATTTTGAGTGGCAGGACAGCAGTTCTGTGAGCTAAACTCCATCTGAATATTATCACCTGGAGACCTGGTAAAACACTTTTATCTTTCTGCTTCTTCACTGATGTGGTGAGTGACACTTTAGTTTGAAACTGTTCATTGCTTTCCAGCCCATTTTGTCTTTTAATGTAAACACTCCAAGGCTCTACATATTCAATATGCTCTTCAAACACAAGTGTTGTGGGCTGCAGTCTTAATGCTGTAAGACTTAACAGGAAAGGCTTTGATCCTTTAAAATTTTCCTTTACTGGCACAATATTCTTTGCACGTGTTCCATCATTTTGAAAACTCTGCAACCCTGTTCCTACTTAAACTCATGCAAGAAAGCAGAGCTGGCATGCATAAAAAGGAGAGGCATTTCTTTATTATTTGTGCATCGGTACTCATCTATGTGAAAGTGCCAAGACAGGCTTTGAGATCTGCATTTGTTGAGCTGTGATAGTAATAAGAACATTGTGATCAGTTAAAAGGCACAATTTTATTTGCAATAAATCTCAACAAAGTAAAAAATTGAACTCTTTAGGCCTGCAATGAAAAGGTACCTTTAATTTCAGTGATGACTGGTTGAGTACAGGGACTTAATAACATGACTTAAATGGGGTTGTACTTGTGAGAAGAAAAACAGCGTTGGAAAAACCAGCTGCCTGGATTTCCTTGCTGGTCACTGTTCTGAAACAGTGCCTATCCAGAAGGAAAAACAGCAGATGTATCAGGCCCTCAGCTTCTACTAACTGAAATTTTGGTGCCCAAGACATGATGGGAAAAATGAAGTTATAAATGAGCTAGTTGTAATAACATCAGACACTCAGTTTTTTAATCTGCTTTCATTAACCAAGAAAATGAAAAATATGGCAATAATTTCTAAAAACTTGTATGACTCTAACAGGAGAGCTAGTGGAACACGAAACCACAAATATGTAATGTTGTGAAAAGAACTATGGAGGACGAGATTCTTCTCATAGAGCTTTTGACAGTTAAAATCTAGTCTTCTATAATGAAGTGAGTCACCTTCTACAGAGGGAAAAAAGAACACTAAAAACATGATTCATCTGACCGATTTTAAACCTCAACTATAGAGAAGATTAATTGCATTGACTGGAATGAATAATTCAGATGCAGATGCATACATTGTGGCCTTCATAAATTGACATTTGTGTAGACAGATTCCCTTCTAGTATATAAGCCTATTTTAAAAGGTTTGTAAATCTTAGTAAATTTTCTTCATAATTACTGTTAATGTGTTGATTTTTTTCCTCATTTTCTGCCTTACACTTCAAGTAGAATTGAAGTGAAAACAGTATAGGACTAGTTCTTGCAACAGCTCTGGTCAGGAAAGTGTTTTTAGGAGGCGCTTATGAGGAGTTCTGCAAATGACAGTCAGTGTGGTTCAGCAACACTGCTGACACTGCCATTGTGAGACTTCTAGAGCAAATGCTGCATTGAAATCAGTCCGTTAAAATCAGAATATGAGAACCACTATGGCAAGTTAAAGGACATGGATATGGCCCCATTTAACATAGGATTATTTCGAATGCATCGTACTTTCTGCATTCAGAACCATGCAGTAGGAGAGGCTGAGTTAGGAGACTGTCTTCCTGGGTCCCCGTGTATTTGGTGGAGAGAGCTGAGGTAATGCAGCTAGAGTGACTCAGAGCAACGAAGCCACCTGATCTGGACATGTCTCTCTCTGTTGCCTTCAGAGTGACTGGAGAGATGACCCTCTTAACGTGGCAATGATACAAGAGCTACTAGTTTGGATTCTGCAAGAGAGGGTGTATGCCAAGAAGTACATGTGTGAACTGAAGATTACCTCTAAACCTAGTCCCTGAATTTTAATTCTCACTGACACTAACTTCCTATACAATCACCTGACTTGCCTGAATTACTCTCACTAAAAACTGAGAGACAAGGTAACATTTGTAATCCCACACTAGTTTAGACCAATGGTTTTCAGTGCAGTACAATATGGCCAAAGCAATAGCATAAGAAATGGGGAAATAGTCCCCATTCAGGCGATCACTGGATGAGGAGTTCCTGATCTAGATCATTCAGATCATTGCGTTTAATAGTCTTTTTATGGACCTGTTTTCAGTTTTTGTGTTTAATCTCTTTTTCAGACTCATATTAGGCCTGCACAAAGTCCAGTGTAACATTACAGTGCATGCAACACTTTTGTTTAATCAGAACCTGCTGATTAAATGCCCCCTACTTCTGCTGTAAGCACAGTGCACAGCACCCTATGTGTTTTGCCTGTGCTGTTTCTGGTTTTCTAGGTCTGCCTTGCAGACCTTCCTCCAAACTGTAGTGCCTGGCCCATCTTACACATCCTCTAGAGAAGCTATTTCATATCCCTGTATGCTTTCTAATGTGATACTGGCTGCATGTATAAAACAGTTCTGATTTTCTGAATGAAGAGTGCTGCATAAGAACAAAAGAACACGTTTCTTGCAGGTGTTGGTTTTTGGCAGAGGTTCATTCATCACAGTGCCTTCTGTGCTCTGTGAACCTGTTAGTGCTAGCAAGCTGTGGCAGCTATTAAATGTCTAGTCTGGAGGTACAGATGTTAGCAAAAGTAGTAGAAGAATTTTCTTACGGCCTGGAGAGAAGAAAAGGGAGTAAGCAGTATTTTCAGTGAGATTCTTCAAAGTGTCAGTAGTTACAAAGATGATTCCTTTGGCCTGATACTTATAATCCTTAATATATAAATAAATTTTAGAGAAAAAAAAAATTCGTTCCTTGTGAAAGAAGGTCATTTCACAATCAAAATTGTGGTTAGCATTGTGAATGAGTATTAGAAACATCTCCATCAGAGTACGTCTCTCTCAACAATTTATATGTGGCTTTGGGGAAGATTTATTCTTGTATGTTATCTTTGGACTTTTCTCTTATGCTTTGTCCTTTCCTACTCTGCTGTTGGACTTTTCTCCAGTGTCATTCTCAATTCATTCATCCTCAGCATCACCAATACTGTCTTTTGAACAGAAAGACAAAAGTCAGAGTGTGGAATTAAGCTGTTGGCAAAGATTTTTTTTCACTACTACTAGACCTCTGAGTGGTGTACACGTGGTCATGGTGTTGCAGCCCTTCATTCAGGAAGCCCACAAGAATGTCACTGGTTTCCTCTTGCCCTTACAATTCTAGTCCTGAAACTTTTATATGGGATTTTATTAAAGAGGATATCAAAGCTTTGTAATTGTCTTAGAAATTTTAGTACCATTTTAATAGCTAACTTGGTCATTCATGAGTCCAATTTACAAAAATGATTAGCGGGACTCTACCTTCCTAAACACCCACTCTGAAAATCAGTTTTTACTCATAAAAACAATTAGGGGATTGTAGGAACTTTCTACTCCATCTCATTGTCATGGCTTCGGTACTACAGCTCAGGAATTCCAAATAATTTTTCTAAATGCCGCATTAAAAAAGCCAGACTGAGGCCTAAACTGCCAGGATGCAAAGCAGGCACAGCCAATAGCCTTTTAAAATAAAATGCAACCAATATTGGATATCTATGTTGTTTGTGATAATACAATAATCATAAAAGATTCAAATGTGATGTACTTATTTCTTACACTAGGCAGCAAAATGGGATTTGCCAGTACAGAAACTATTTCCATTGGTATATTTCCTACCTGCTTTCTTATCTACTACTTAAACCTTCCTGTCTAAAAGGGAAACATCATGTTTCCCTGCTCAGGATGGGTTTTGAGGAGACTATGGAGACTCATTTGAAAACTCATTAATTAGGAGAGCAGCTCCAGACTTCTGAAATATATCCTTTTAATCCCTTAGTTTTGGCTTTAAGGAATTAGCTGAATTCATAAAAGTGATATGACTGGGGAGACTCATATAATGAAGGGCTTTGATCTAATCGATTATTCTGGTGGTTTTTACATCATTGTAAGCCTTATAACCAAGATAGCATATCTTTCTGAGAAATATGAGAATGTATGACCTTCATTATAAAGCTGCTGCTGATTTCCTCTGGCTTTGAAACTCCCGAGTCACTGGAATTCTTGTCCACAGCAACCACTACCTGCAAACATGACTGATTTCCACAGAATTCAATCTCTGAATTATCTACCGATGTTGCTTTCTAGAAGTCCTCTCTGGACATATGTTATGTGGGAATTAATTTAACATCTATGGGTTATCACAGCAGTGCTAGGGAGTGAATTAAACATGATCGTAGAAGATTGCCATCGTATTAGGCTTCATAAAAATACCTTTGCTGGGTAACCTAGTTCATCTTGAGAATACAAATAAGGACTTCCTAAAGGTATCTAATAAAAAAGTTTGAATAGAGTAACACAACGTAATCAGTTTCCTGAGAAATATGACTAGTTTCTGATTTATATGACTGGCAATAAGTAACAATCACTAAATAAAATAGAATAAAAAAAAGAGAAAAAAAGGGAAACATTTTATTATGCCAATTAGCAGAAATAGATAATCTTATTTGTTTGGCATAACTGCTGTTACTTGAAGCTATAGGCAATATCATATTCCTGACAGTTACCTTTCTGAGGTGTATCTCCTCAAAGTCAACGCTGATTTCCTATAGTTCTGCTGTCTGCTTTAAGTGAAAGTGTTTGGGTCAGACTTGCCACCAGCCAGAGACTAATTATGGATGGGATTCCATGTGATGCGACCTACAATAAGTGCAGAGAATAAGGTAATAGTATAGTTGGTCATCAAATTAGTAAAAGATAAACAAAATGGTTGCAATTGTCAGAGAAGAATTGGCCTTGATTATTGAAGAAACGTGCTACCTGGGAGACCTTGGAGAGCATGATTAGAGAGATGCATTAAAAGAGCTGAACAAAGAAGTTAATTTAAAAATAAAATGCACGGATACGCAAGTGGCAGAAAAGGTTATGAAAAAATTAGATACCAAGTAACATATCTGTAAGAATCAAAGCTGTTATCTTTTGGTTTAGGTTTGTGATAAAGTATTCCTTGGGTACTTCTAAAATGCTTTTTTTTTCCTGTTTCCTTTCATGTTTGTGGGATGCCTAAAATGTGTAGTTTAACCGGCTGTGTCTATAATGAGAAAGTAGTTTTTCTCTGTCTTCCTCATAGGTGCAGGAATTAGCTTATTTGCTTATTAAAAAACATGGTTCCCAAAGTACTTGGAACTGCGTTGAAAATAGTATTTTACATACTTCACCAGGAAAATTGAACTGCTGGTTCCACCCCTCCTCTTTATTGTTTCGGGGAGAGGTGGAGAGTGAAGGAGAGCATTGAATTATACAATGTCTAATTGAAAGAACATGCCATATAAAACAATAAAATAATTTGATCTTGTCAGAAAAACTTCTTTATCACAGAAGAAACAGAAACAGAATTCCTCATGTAGTGGTTTTGCCTGAGCCAGGTTTTGCTAATTGGAGGGCGACAGGGGTGGCTTCTTTAAACAAATTGCTGCCAAAAGCTTCCGCTGTAGCTGATAGGGCTAATGCCAGTCAGTTCTAAGCTGGACCCTGCACCTGACCCTGGCCTGACCAGTTAGTGGTGGAGGTAACGCCTCTGTGAATAACATATTTGAGAAGGGGAAGAAGTTGCTGTGCAGTCACTGTAGCAGCAACAGGGAGTGAGAATGTGAAAACATCTCTGCAGACACCAAGGTCAGTGGAGAAGGAGGGGGAGGAGGGTGCTTAGGCCCTGAAAGAAAGACTCACCCGTGACCTGTGGTGAGGACCATGGTGAGGCAACTGTCCTTCTGCTGTCCATGGAGGCCACTGGGGAGCAAAGACCCACTCACAGCCTGTGGAGGACCCCATGCCAGAGCAGGTGGATGCCTGAAGGTAGCTGTGACTCTGTGGGAAGCCCACATTGGAGCAAGATCCTGGCAGGATCTGGGAACCCATGGGAAAAAAAACAGCCCACACCAGAGCAGGTTTGGTGTCAGGACTTGTGATCCTGTGAAAGACCCAGGCTGGAGCAGTCAGTACCTGAAGGACTGTTCTCCCCCTGTGGCTGACCCATGATGGGTCAGAGTGTGAGGAGCTGCCCCTGTGGGAGGCCACATGCTGGAGCAGTTCATGAGGAACTGTAGCCCATGGGAAGGACCCACGCTGGAGAAGTTAATGAGGGACTGTCTCCCGTGGGGAGGGACCCCACAGTGTAGCAGTGGGAAGTGTGAGGAAGCCTCCCCCTGAGAGCAGTGGTATAGGCGTTAGTTACATTTTGTATATTGGCTTTCACTAGATGCAATCTAAATTTTAATGTAAAGACATTAAAGTGAAATGTTTAAAAAAAAAAAAAGCAAAGAAACCTGAGCATTTCAAACTGTTCCCTCATTCTGGTGGCTACAAAATGGAGGTGAACAAGTCCATGCTCACAATTGTCAAAATCAGTTTTTCCTATCAGTTTCATAGCTAGAGGTCCTCTAACTTCTGCTGAATTTTCATGGCTAAGTAACAATACAAAAACTAATCTTGTATTAGCTACATCATGTCCTGAATCAGTTAAATAGGATATTTTCTTAGGAGCCAAACTGGATAGATTTTTCCTGGTGTTTTTATATGCAGATATATTTGTGATATCTCATGCTGATGACACAAAAATCAGTTTACTGTATCCAAATAATGTAACAAGCTGCAATAAAAACCAAACCAGAAAAGACTTCTCATTTCTTCAAAAGCAACAGTTTACTTTTATATTCTTAGAATCTGAATTTACACAGGCAATTACATGCTCTTTCCTGAAGGACTCTGCAGCAGCTGCTCCTCCAAGGCACTGCTGATCTGGTGTGCATTTGCAGGCTGAAATGTGCTTAGTACGAAAGCTGTGACTTCGTCCTTTCCTTAGTGCTGTTGGCCACCACTAATAAAGGAGGCGCCTGTATCATCTTCTGGTGCTTATTCCAGTGCTATGGAGCCACACAGGTGTTCCACTATGTCGTTACTGGCTACAGGTTGGTGGTGATGTGCACTGAAAATACTGAGTTTCCTATCTGTTGATGCACCTGGATACCAGGAAGGTTTCAGGGCTGGCATCTGGAGCTGGATCTGGTTAGAAATTCCAGCATACAAGAAGCAAGAGCCAAAATCCTGGGCCAGGCCAATGGTATTCTACCTCTGTTAAAGCTTAATTTTTCTGAGGAAAGTGCAGCAAAATGTTTTGAACCTTTAAGGTTCAAATTTCATTATTAGCCAAACAGAGAAAGTACAAAGTTCTCTGTAAATCAAGGAACAGAAATAGCTTCATGTTAATTTTTTCCAGGTCACATCACAGCACATTCGGTTGTTATATCAATTCTGATCTGATTTAGTATGTTGATAAATAAAAAGAAAATACAATATTTTGAAGGTATTGCCCAAATGCTGTACAGACAGCAGGGAGTCTTCTAGCAGCAGTCAGATTTGTTAACATGTTTCTGAGATACTCAACTCTCGAAAAGAATCAACAAGGTTCTGCCATGGTGACACACCTGAGCTTTGCATTTGTTAAGCAATAGCTTCCACAGCCATTATGAGAAAAGTGAGGTACTGCTATTTCTGGTAGCAATGTTAGAAGAATGAAAAAAAGATGTTTATTTGTATCTGCAGAGTGCTTTTGACTCAGAGCGATTAAAGTTCAAACATTGCAATTGTTCTGTTCCCACCTAATGCACAGTCTACACAGTGAGCTGCTCAAAACCAAGGCACATTTGGGCATGTACCAGCACAGATCAGTGGAGCTCTTTTAAATATTTTCCCCAGCATAGCACAATTCAGGTTGCAAAGGCAGAATTGGAAGTACTGCAGATCTGTGGGATACAATTTAAAATGCCAAGGTTCCACACAGATTTTTAAAATGGTTTTTAAAGGATTAATTTGCATTCAGAACTTCGGAGATAACTCCTCAAAACTAACCCAAGTGTTTTCCACAAAAACTCCACAAATCCTTGGACACCACCTCTGATACTCAGGGACGGACATCCAATTAGATGAAATAATTCTCTGCTTGCTCACAGTTTAATGTAAGAACTGTTATATTGTATACACAGGTATATTCTCTCTTCTCATGAAGTATTTTTCCCTCAGTTATTCATTAATCACATCTGTGCTGAATGGCTCTTATTTGAAAGTAAAGGAGGATATTTTCCTTCAGATCAAGGACCCGTGTGAACCTAACATCTGTAAATGTATTTTATGCAGAAGTTGAGGAACTACGTTGAAGTTGTTACAGTTAATATTTCCATTCTCCCAGGGAAGAACTGCTCCCCCTTGCTACATCCATAAAACTGTCAAACCAGAAGTGAGGTGTATGGCATGAGTCTAAATGTATGGAGCATGTGCACACATGATGTGTGTAAGATAGGTTGAGATTTGTGTTTCTTGTAAAACAGAATAGTTTGGGTCATGCACACTGGCTATTTGTCCAGAACTTCTAGGCATTTTTCATCTGCCAAAAGCTTAAATATCCAGTGGAACTGAAGTGTAGGTATAATAAAATGGGCAGGTAACTGCCCACTCAGAGACAAGCCTAGAGGCCCAGCCTGCCTGGACCTGGACCCAAGTCAGGCAGCTCTACAGCATTCTTGTAAGCTCTTCCACAATTACTCCAGCCTAAGTAGCATCCCAGGATGTGCTTGGCACACCGAGCCCTTCCCTTCTTCTGTATCTTCTT
Organism: Urocolius indicus; assembly: GCA_013401255.1. Lineage (NCBI taxonomy): Eukaryota > Metazoa > Chordata > Aves > Coliiformes > Coliidae > Urocolius > Urocolius indicus. The sequence goes on along the minus strand of WBNH01008947.1, from coordinate 86,706 downwards.
TTCAACAATGGTATGATGTGACACGGATCGGATGGCTTAAACCCAGCTTTGAATGACAGAGGTTACTTGCTCTTGGATGGATGAAGCAGACAGGAAACCCCTAAACTTCCATATGCCAGAATGTTTCTTTCCATGTGAACCTGCTGCCTGCTCTTTTCCTTTTGTCTTCCTCCAGGAACATTTAATCACAGCAAGCACTCTCTCCCAGGGGACCATAAACTGTGCTTTAAGAAGTTCGGAGAAACAGTCTGTGCAGATAAGATTCCACTGCCATTGTTCAATTTGCAATATTGAGGACATTAATTAAATTTTAGGTGCCTCATCAGTCAGGGAAAAAACCCAAACTCTCTCTAAATTAAATTAGCTGAGAGCAAAAGCACCTAATGTGCAGAAAATGGAACTGCATTTTGCTTACATTCACCTAAATTAACACTCAGATCTCTGAAAATTGAGAGCTGTATTATTCAACACAAAACCAATATAAAGCTTGCTTAATAATGGCATTTTGATTACATTTTTCTAATTCAGATGTGGCTGAAAGACAATATGACAATGGCATTTGACAATGACAGTATTGTTTGCCATAGAACTCAAACCAGTCTTAAAATGACTTTTACATTTGTTCCTCTACAAAAACATTTTAATTAAACAGACACATCAATTCATTCTGTGGTATACAACAATTTTCTAAATCGAACCCGTGATAAAATTACTACAAGTGCTTAAGAAACTGAGTTGCAGAAGGACAGCAGGAGTGATAGACAAATTTGGACCATATTGAGTGCTCTGAATAGATCTGAGAGGAACAGTGTCACATACCAACATCAAATTGGACAGAATTAGTCTGAAAAATCACGTGGATTTGAATAAAAGTCACAGTAATCAGAAAAAAAAGGGTAAAGGATTGTGCTTAGATATGCTGCTCGAGAAGCTGCAAAGTGCAGAGAAGTCTTGGATGAATGAATTAATTAAAAGACTTGAGATGGAGATAAAAGGTGATGGTGGGCTGAGGGCTCTGGTGTGATCCTGATGAGAGGAGAGATTCTGGGAAAGGCAGACATTTGTGCTGGTTTGTTATGACACACACGACTTATAACTAGGGGGAAAAAAGGGAATGAAAATTATTGTTAATAAGCACTAAAATCGTGACTCTTGTGGAACTTCCATTTAAGCAAGGTTGTGCCTGGCTGCTGAAGGACTGGCTGGATCCTTGAACATGTATTTTTACTTTGAAATTCTGAACACTTGCATGTAAAGAAACAACCACCTTCTACTGGTGGAAAACCACAGCCCTTTAATCCAAACAGTCACAAAACCTAATGTCACTAAGCAGAACGGGAAGCCTTGGAGAATCTGTACAGCTAAAGCTTTCTGAAGGCTTTGTACATGTTGCCAAGTAGCAAATGTTTGGGATGATGCTACGAAGGGATCAGAGACCAAAATGTTTCTTTTTTTTTTTTTCATTTTGCTTGCTTTGTACCTCTGGTAGTGTCAGGGTACTCTCCATTCCACTCCATCCCCTGTTCAGTTACCAGCACTCTCTATTCAAAACCACAGTTGACACTGAGTAACTATGAGCAGGGAGCACATCCAGGTGCCTTTGCAAACCAGAAAATTTCTAACGAACGGGTAAGAGTAACTATTCACAGAGTAACTATTCACATCTGTGAATCTGTAACTCACAGACTACAAGTTATATATTTGCAATCATAGCCTAATTTTGCTGGATCAGTTTTTCTAACATCCCTACATCAGTTTTTTTTCTGACAAAATTTTAGTAAAATTAAATAGTGATCTTCAAATCTTCAAAGCCAGATGTCATACAGCAGGACAAGAAGGAAAGTGACACACAAAACCAATTCCAGCAGGTGTTGGAGGAACGTATCAGGTGGGATTAAGAAATAGTAGCTAAGACCAAGCTGCAATTTCCTAAGTAACTGATTTCCCTGTTTCTCAGTCCAAATGGAAAACAAAAGCCAGTACAAAAATCAACTCAAATCTAAAAAAACCAGGGATTTGATGGGAGATGGAACATTTTAGAGTATTTTAAATATTCCTGAATTGAACTAAACTTAGTAATGCAATGACTTGCAAAAAAAAATTAAGTAAACTGTTTTTCACTTTCATTTTTTTTTTCTTTTTTAGCTGAAACAGTTTAAGGAAACGTCTGCTGTATTGTGCTTGCTTTTAAAGTGTTCTGATGAATTCCAAATGTTAATAAATCTGGAGACAATTTTGATTGCTGCAAGACTTCCACTTAGCTTTTTCACAAAGCTTCTTTTATGAGGTCAGCCAGTCTCTTGAAGGCCTGCAATGATAAAAATATGGTTCGTGTTCATATTCCAGCATTATTTAAAATAGGCAACACAACAAACTTGTAAAGCTGCTAAAAATACCCTAACCATGCACAAACTCAGTATGTTATGCTGCAGAAATTCTGCTGATATTCTCCAGTTTCCTTTTACAACTACATGTATGGACTGCACTGGACAAAGCTTTCACTTCTCTGATAGGAAATAAAAGGCAGAGGCTTCTGAAACAGAAAGATACCTATATAGATTTCCAAAGGTTATTTGGAGTTCAGATGCAATTGAAGAGTTGTGCTTTTAATACAACTAGTGGTCCCTGGAAGCCTGTCTTTAAAACTAATGTAAGAGCCTACAGGCTGCAAAGACAAAAGAAAAAGTAGAACATTCAAGTGGGGAAGCATATGAAAGCTAAAATTTGACTGTCAGTAGTATGATTACGATTCACTTACACAAAGGAGACAGAAGAAACAGAAGAAACACAGAAGAAGAAACAGAAAGGCAATAGAAGTGCTTATCTGTTACAAACCTTCATATCTGAGAGTACAACTAGAAATACTGAACTGTTTTAAGCATCTGATTCAAACAACTGTTAAATCTACACAAATAAATATCTCCTATCTCTATTCCCACTGATTTTATAGATACAGCCCAATAACATCCAAAATGCTCCTAAATTACGTGGAAGATTAGTTCCTGAAAGATGAAATACAATATATATGTGAATTGTACAAAAGGAAAACAATATACTTTCTTATAAAGGATTGGCAACACTCAAATATACAAAAGAAAACAGGTAATTCCATCTCAGGAATGGAGAGTTGGAAAAACAAAAAATATGTGATGCCTGCTAATGCCAAATCAAATAACAAAACTTCCTCTGACTTCATTAAAGCCTTCATGAATAATGACTGGGAGGATTAAGTGCGACACTCTACATGTATGAGGTACACAGGGAAATTTTCAGTGGTCTTAAAAACAGGGTACCTTTCAGGTCATTTGGATGTGAGTGTCTTTAAAAACAGCTAATACTGCTTCAAAAGTACTGCTTAATCACCCAAGTACTAAAAAAAACCACCACTAACATTCAAGAAAACACATAAGGAAAAATAAGTAAAAATGTGGGAGCATTATTGGGTGAGAAACTGTCGTTATTAAAACATAAACAACAAAAAAAATCTCACTTACCAGGTCCATCTGGGCTGGAGAAGACAGAGAGAAAGAGGCTCTCACATAAGAGCTAGGCTCTGAACTATCGATATTGAATGCGCCTCCAGGAACCAGTAACACCTAAGAAAAATTGGTTAGCCAACCAGTTATCACCACTTCTAAAAACACTTTGAAACACTATGTTACATTAAATTCAAGAAAGCTCACTGCTGAAACACTGATACCACAACATGGTGTGACTTACTTCTCTTCAAAATGAGAAGCCAAAAATATGCAATCTGGAATCAGACTTTCACAACAAAATCAAAGGGTTCTTACGTTTTGGTTACCTAGGCTGGGAGGTTCCCAGGTCTGGCTTGTCACAACAATGTTTAGAAGTACTGGTGAGATGGGTTGTAATTTACTCCAGTACACAGTGCTGGCTCTCAAAAATTGTAGAAATAAAACCACACTTCTCTTACTAAAATATATAGTGGGTAGCCACCATTCATACATGTACATATATTACTATTTTTAATTAAATACTGTATACATGACATGCTGTACTGTCTATTAGAATGGTTTAAATTCCAAGAAGCTGATAAAATACCAGCACTTGAATGTAGACACAAAAATATTCCATTAATGAGTTATCACGTGGCCAGGCCTGACTTGCAGACTCAGTGATGGTGCACAGCAAGTTCTCCTGCTTTTCACTGTGTGCAGATAAATATGATGAATTTATTTATCCTTCCCTCATTTCAACATTGTAGGCCATTAAACCATAGGTCATACTTCCTTCTGCAAAGCTTTTTCCATGATCAGCTGGTGTGTGTCAGAAACACCCTTAATTTTGATCCATAAGAACATGCCAGCAGTGGGAGGGTACCATTCTGCCAAGCCTGGAGAGAGAGAGAAAAAAGGAAGGAGTCATGAAAGAAGCTTCTGCACCACCTTTAATTGATACATCATAGATCCAGTGATTTGTTGTTCCAATGAACTCAGAGGGAATGCAGACCCCAGAGCTAGGAGCCAAATTTAAAGTACTCCCAATCAAATCTGTGTGGGTTGACTGCACTCATGCCGGTATCCTCAATACTTTTTCTGAAAGTGATTGCTCTGAATTACAGAGATCCTAAACATTAATAAACTGTTTTTCTTTATTACTCTCAGATCAAGTAAAATAATAGTAAATATCAAGAATCAATAAAATAATCAGGTTAAAGCCTAAAATAATTTTTCTGATGCAGTTTCTCTTACTCTAACATAGACTATCGATATGATGTAAAGTGTAGCAAAGTGTGTTTTCCTTTAAGTTACAATTAGTGTAAGTTTTTCCCGAAAGGAAAGCCTAGGAGTTTTGTGGAGGATGGGCTGGCTTACAGCAGATTTAAGTCTTAAATTATATTTGCAGACTTACTGTATAGCTTTTGTTTACCTAGAATTCTTTATCTGGTTTTGGACATATTTTTGAAGAAACTATTTATTTGATTTGACACGTTCTCCAGCTCTTCCTTGATCTATTTAACCATTACATATCTACAAAACAAAGGTCTATCTTCCATAACACTATGGCTCCTATTAAGAGAAAACACAAGAATCCTGTAGTCTTCCACCCGAGTATATTCTCATGGTAAACTTTTGGGTGGTCCAGTGTCATTGCACTCTTTCGATACTGGAGGAATTGAAACAAAGAAGGCCTGCCTAAGTCAACAACCCATGGTGGAGTGAAAAAGACCCAGGTGGAAAAAGAAGAAATAGTTCATATCTAAAAATCTGGAATTAGTAAGAGGAAGGCCATTGATGATCGTGTGGTGCCCAAATACCCACGTCCCATGGAATTTACCATTTATGATAGTGAAAAAGCAATTAATCCTGATTCCATTTAGACTGACTAAAAAGAGTGAGTCACTAACTCTAATTGCATTACTGTTGATGAAATTCTTTCTGTGATCTGTGATGAACCACAAAAGGGGACATACAAAATTGATTTCTGACTACTGCTGTATCGATTGTTTCTATGCTCTTTTAAATTAAGGCCACTAAATCTGGCTATTTCAGAGATTTAAAAGACAGACTGAAACATCAAAAGTTTAAGAACATAGTGGAGGGAAATGTATGCTCTTTGTAAAATTGCTTTGTATAGTAGTGTGGTGAGCTTTTTTCCTCACCACCACCTCCTTGTCCCACCAGAAAACCATGAAAATAGCAGCACTAGATGATCAGTCCTAAGCTTAATATTTAATGTCATTGATTTCCTTATAGTGCTTATCTGTCCCTTCAGTCAAGAGATGAACTTTAGTGATTTTTCTTGAACAGAAAGATGATGAATAGCGAAAAAAAAAAAAAAAGTAATTAGCTGTGTTGCACTCGCTGACCTTTTAACCATTTGTCAGCAGCGATGAGCATTGCATCCCGCTGGGTCCTGTAGAACTCCACCACTCTGAAAATAAATGATCAATTCAAAGTCATGATCTCACAGTGCTTCAGGGTCTATTTGTTTCCTAAGGCAAGAACAAAGCTTTTCTACTTGAATCATCTAAGTGCATACTTAAGGGAAATATGAGCATGTCCTAGATGGGCACAATATACTATATGCCCTGTGTATAAAATTTTGCATACGTATCAGAGAAGTCTTGAATTCTTCAGCATGTGTCCAACAAAGCATTGATCAACCAGACAGAGGAAGGGCCTATGCGGCTGCTTCTTAAGCTTTACATATGTCATGGAAACTCTTTATATATATTATATCTATTCTTTCTATTTCATCTGTGGCTACAAGTCCTGTTAGCAATATTTACCAGACAAAACAGCCATACTGAAGAAAATTCAGTACTTCTTTATACATCAAAGTACATGCATATATACAAGTACACACTAAATGCAGTATTTGTGCATATAGGTTGAATTTGTGTAATAGGTACACCTGGAAAGGGTGTTTTGTAGGGCAAAAAGCAAATCATATGATAAATGTGTCATGGCTATTTGACGGCTTCCCCTTTACTAAACTTTTGAACCTACCTCCTTCACCCTTCAAGTAAAAGTTCCAAATAGTTCAGTCTCTTACTGGGGAAAATGACCCTAACCCCAGTTTCAACGTGGACAGTTAACATAAAATGAGACTCGAGAAATACTTGATACAGATGCAAACATGTTCCCATCTCTGCAAGGAAAACATACTTAGCAATCTACATAATTTTAAGTTTTGAATTCTTTTCATATTCTCTGAAGCAATAGCTTTGATTTCTGGATGTATTTTATTATACCTCATAGGCAAACACCACCACCACCAAAGGCTTATATAATTTTGAGACTCAGCCTATACCACTTGCTACATTCTGCATGAAATAGTAAATCTCACTTATGCAGTTTTTGTCACATTACAAATTATGGTGCAAGTGTTTTATCTTTCTGTTATCACTTTACTTTCCCAGCAGAATAACATTATGTAAGACAGGAGTGCCACCGACACATAACTGCCCCAAACAAAAGGCTCTCTCCTGCTCAGACGCAAGACCTAACAAGCCAACTTTGGCCAAATGAAATCACCTGGAAGAGACTGCAGACAGCTGTTGGGCCTCATCAGCAAGTCACCTGACAACTGAGTGCAGAAGGTTATAAAGGGATATAGATACACTACTGCAGTACTATTCTCGTTAGCTTAACTGGCAGCGTAGTCTTTTGGCTTGAGCAAGGATGTCTTTTGGCCTACAAGAAGGTGGTAAGTGATGAGATGCATTTAGGACATATTTCCTTGAGCTGCTGAAAGCTTAGCTATTGGTATTCCAATTTTCTCTATGTCTCCAATTCTTAAAACAAGGCAAGGTTAGGGCTGATCTGCCTGCTTTGTTTTATTTTTAAATACTAATGTTTACAGTACATTCAAACAGGTGCTTAGGAGTTAAAAGTGCCTGTTACAGTGAAATAGAAAGAACTTTTTCCATGCTTTGTTCACATTCCTGTTACAGGCTTCTACAGAATGTAGTACACTCCCTGGAAGTAGGAAGTCTGGAGTTCTAAGGGCGTTCAGGCAGGGCATGTGAAATGTGGCAGTGGACTGGCAGACTGTTACTCTACAGCACTAGATTATGTGGCCTGACCTGCGTCTCTGCAGCTTCACCCTGAGCTCCTGTTAGGCTTGGTGACCTGTCTTCTTCTTTTGTCCTAATACTGATGCTCGTCCTCTGACTCATTTACTGCAAAGAAAGTTTAATGTAGGTAACAAGAAGCAGAATGACAGATGATAATATTCACCATATGACGTGACCCTACCTGTCTATATGCTCCAAGAAACCCTTTTTTCCCCATTGGTGAAGCAGTTGTGATATCATAATCTAAAGAAATAAAACACATAATCAATAATGTATTATAAACAGAACTCTTCTGCTATCATTAGAAGACACATAGCCTGATGCATTATCCAAAGTTCCTCACAGGCAAGCGATTGCATATGGGGTCTCTTGGTGCCTATTATAAACAGAGGTGGCAACAGCAACAGGCTACTGCAGTCTCTGTTACTGTCCCTGTCTCCAAGGATCGTGGCAGTGTTTAGAAGTTGGGATGGGAAAAATGGATGGATAAGGGATGGAATACAGCAACTGAAGAGGGATGGAATACAGCAACTGAAGAGAAAAGGTAAAGCAAAGAGTATTGCTTTACTTGCCTGCCTGTAACAGCCTCTCTGCTTTACCACTGCCTCTACAATGAACTAATAGAGATCGAAGGCAGCAGCTATACTTAAATGTGTTCAGTATCTTCCTTCCCTATCACTAATCATAAAGTGGCTGCAGTTGGCAGCCTCATTGTAATGTCTTTGTGAGCTGCCAGTTCTAACGAAAGTAGAATGAAGAACAAACCAAAAAACCTTCTTCCAAGGTATGACTTACGTTTTTCAAATCAATCTACTAGTAAGAGATTAAGTATTTGCCTGCTCTGGTACAGGGTTTGGACTAGATGATCTTTTGAGGTCCTTTGTAACCCTTAAGATTCTGTGATTCTGTGTTGATTCTGGAAATGTGAGGGTTAAGGGCATATTGTCTGTGCTTTCCCTGCCCTGAGATACATTCTAGCTCAGGTTGCGATTTCTAAAATGGTGTCTCTTCCTTTGGCAGAATTGACCACGTACGTACTTATTATAAACAAAACTGCAGAAGTGCAAAGCTGTTCCTTTGTGGTTTCTTATGACTTGGAATATGTTATCTTTCCTAAGTACAACTCAGCCGACGGTTTGGTACTTGCCTGTGTGAAAGTGCTGGTGTGCATTGTTGAAACCTGAATGTGTAGAATAACTCTGTCGATAAGAGGCTTGGGACCTGTCAGAAAACCTATTCTTAACCTAGAAAAAAAAGAAAAGTTACTAAAGAGATGCAATGTGCTAATATGCTTTAACTTATAACTGAGAAAACGTGTAACCCTTTCATTGATGTTGTAAGGATCTTTTATGCACTTATCTATATCTTGATATTGCTCTAAGAGCCAGGCTTATACAACTTGTGAGCTGAGTGTCAAGGTCATGAAATAAAAACATTTAATGGTTTTTAATGCTTATAGTAGCTTCTTAGTTCTGAGACTTGAGCACATATCCCACACTTGTAAGTTTTGCTCTGTGACCATAAAGATTACATGACTTGGAAGGAAAGAAAGACAGGCTTTCACATAATGAGAAATCATGAATGCTCAGGCTTCATGAAAAACAGATGGGAAGTGGCAAATAGCTTTACTCTTTCACTCCCTTTCAGTACTGCAGAATAAATGAAATTTAGACTGATAAATCAGATTTATTTATGCTTCAATTCTTATAACTTATTGTTCCAGACTGGCTGAAGTTTTTCTTTGAAGACAAATAGAGCCAGTAAGCTCACGTGCATTTCTGACAGATAAAATTGCATCATGCCTTTTTGCAGTGTCACTTCTCAAAGTACAATCACACTTAATATCAAGTTGGCTCCTCATTTTTTCAGGGATGAGGTTATAATCCACTAGCTGCCAGTGCAGAATTAATTCATTACTTTTTTGTGTCTATTAGAATAATAAACTAAGGCAAGCTAAAAATCAAATATGTTGACTTGTGTGAAATGGAAAACAGTCAACTTAGTTTTTCAGGCAAGTGCAGGCAACCTGAAAGAGCTGTAAGGCTAGAAAATGAGATCGGTATAACCCTAAGAATAGTTCCAGGCACTGGAATCCAGCTAGAATCCAGCACCTGTCTTTCTGCCTAGATGGTGTCTGCAACAATGGGTTGCCTGGGGAGAGTGGCTTTAACTATCAGTATCAGAAAAGAAATAGGATGTGAAGTTAAATGCCTGCCAAGAGATAACATGAAAAGTGAGCAGATTGACAAAAGATGTGGATCCAAAAGTACATTGCAGACATGGAAAGGTATTGGATGAAAAAAAACTATCACGTCTGATAATTTTGTATGAAGTATTAGTGTTGTGCCTTAACTAAAGAGGCAATACCGAGCTGCGTGAAGCTGGCCTTACCCAGACGAGAGAATTTTAGAGAAAGAGTCGGTCCTGATAACTCGGCCATCCACATCCATTGAGAGGAAAGTTGGAGCCCATGGCTTGGAAGAAAAATAGACAACAAAGTTAAAGGTGCTAGTAAGGATTACGGTTAACTTTTGTTTACTATGAAGACATAATTAATTTCTTAACTATTTTGATAGTACATGTTTTACAGATGCACATCCCTGGGGAAAAAAAAATGCAGTAACTTGCTGACAAGTGCTTGTTAATGCTGTCTTGAGATGCGATTATAACCTTCCGTGGAAGCGAAGCAGTCTTATTGCGTCCACTCACAAAAAAATATTAAAAAATAGAAAATACTGAACTTTAGGTTCTGCCAATGTTTTATTGCTTTGTAAGTCCAGCCTTTATTCCTGAAGTTAGGTACTTTTGCAGTCTGCATCTGTGGATCCATGTGTGACGGTCAGTACTCAACTGTTACACATTTGGGGAAAATTTACATGAAGGAGGGAAGCTGTCTACCCTGTGGTATCTGGGAGAACTCCCTCAGGTTCTCTGAAAGGTCAAGCAGTAAAAATTTGATATAGCAGATTGTGAGTAAGCAGTGTTACACTCCATGAAAGAGACTGGTCTGAAAGGAGCATTAAGAAGCTGCTGTTTCCAAGTGCTGCTTTGGTAACATAATTGTTTTGCTTTGGAGACAAAAATCTATGCCATTTTCTGACTACTGAAGGAAATTCTGACCTGTATAAGGCCTGAGGAATCTGAGCGACTCATTAACAGGACTGAGGCAATAAAATTCCACAAAAGGGACAATAACTGAAAGTAGCATAGACTGTGAGGCCTATAACTACCTTGATAGGACATGAAGGAGCATGCAGGAAGATCCAAGTCTCAAACCTTAGTGCTCTCCTGGACCAAGAGGGGCCTTTCTAAGTTGTACAGAAGACAAATTACCTTTTCAAACTGAAGAAAGTAGTAAGGATCATCTTCTATTATGAGGAAATCATATTTTCTTGCAAGCTAAAGAAAAAAAAGTAAAGAATCATTAATGTAAAGACTCTGGAAAATTAATTTGTTCCTCTACCCTGGGCCTATTACAAAGACTGTGTTATGATCCTATGGATTACTCATTCACTTATTCTAATTTAGACATTAAGCAATTTTAAGAGTAAACACGGTACCTGCAGTACAAGGGCATGTGTGAGGGAGTCTGTTCTGTGTAGCATTCAAACTGTGCAAAAACTTGAAGTACATCAGTTTGAAGCTCATGGCAAAGATGTCATAGAATCATATAATCATTTTAGTTGGAAGAGATCTTTAAGATCCTCAACTGAAATGAGACTGACATTTATCAATTTCCACCTACAAGGTTCACAAGGCCCCAGGCACGTACCTGGTAAATCTCCTTCTTGCGTTCTGTGGTCAGAGAGTTTCCAGTTGGGTTGCAGCCATTTGGAATCGTGTACAGGAATTTGGGGAGGTGGTGGCTGTGATTTTTCACATCATCTGAGCTCCAAGCAGATAGAATTTCTTTTAGAGCTTTTGGAATAATGCCGTGTTGGTCACTAGGAATGTTAATTATATTACAACCCAAAGGTCTCAGCTGTTGGTAGAAGGAATGAAACTCATAATTCTGTAATTCCATAACTCCAAGGTCTTCCTTTTGCATTGGCATTGTAACATTTCATTGATGCAAAGTCCTTTTGACTTTATAGTGATCTCAAACTCCATTTGCTAACGATTCAAAATAAAGTTTGTCTGAATTTGGTGTGAAGCTTGTCAAACTTAACACATGACTCTCTATTTGCCTTGTTAAGCCAACGAGAAGACATGGGTAGCTGTTACTTCCAATTGTTGTTTTCCTCTAGGAAATCACACAAGGTTTTGCAAGCAGAAAGGGACTTTGTGAATCTGCACTGTGTTCTTTCAGGACTTCTTGTAGTCTCATCACTGACGGTAAGTTCACAGCACCTTCATTTCTTACTGACAACTTTCACCCCTACTTCAGTGGAACTGCCAGAACTATAAGCTTCTATATACTTCACTGTACACTACATACTATAAACTTCACTGACACAGGGCAAAGAATCTGTTTTGAATAGATACATTCAGGAATACAGAGGAGAATGAAATGATGCTACTACTGTGACATGTTGACAGCAGTATGGGAAAAAAAATTGCAAAAATGCATGCTATCTCCCCTCTGTGAAATTTCAGTCTGTACTATGTAGTGCACTTTAAGTGAGAAAGTAAGTTGCTGCATTGTCAAAATACATTTCTAACAAAGACTATTTGATTAGACAGAATATATTCAAACTGAGCACAGCAAACAACAACAAAAAATTCCTTTGATGCAAGGTAAGACTTGACTGAAATTATAGTGTATTGTGTATTCCAATCCTTCTTACAGTTCTTTTGCGTTTTGAGCTTTCATTTAATTACAGACTGATGAAGTTACTTTTCAGAAGTAACTCTGCTATTTCTGTGTAGTTCTTACTAACTCACATCTTCATACTCACATAAGGATGTTTCAGGCCTATTCCAATTTTATACTACTTATAGCTATGATAATCAGAACAAGAAATACTTTAAATATACCAGTACATTTAAATATCCACTTATTATAAAATTGCTTCAACCTGACTAGGTTGTGATGGCATTCCTTCTAACCCCATATGTGACCTTAGCCATTGAATGAACTAGGATTTGGAAGAACTTCTGTCCTGTGAATAGCTTTTATAGAACTTTAACTCATAGAAGCTTTTCTACTAAAACATTTATTAACTGAACTGGATTAACACTAAAACTTGATTGTTGCTGTTTTTACTTCAAATGTAATATTCAAAATATTTTGTAGCTAAAGAATACTAACAGCTGCTAGTGTCCCCGCATATGTAGGTGCATCCAAAAGGACGTTGTCCCCAGGATTAATGAGCATTTCAAAGACCTGTAAACAAAAAGAGTCTATTTTAGAAAGATTGTGCCATTCTTGTTCACATACTTTGTACTTCTGACTTCTCAGTGGGATCAAAAAATCTTGATTAGGTATTAGTAAACCCCTAACCAATCCCTGACCTAGACAAATGAAGCTGTATAATCAGCTAGACAATATCCATTTGAAATGGAAAGACAGTGTTCTGTCACACAATTGAAACAGTGCATCAGTTACAGAAAGGATCAACTAAGCAGGGACAGGGGACTGGGGAAAGTATACCGTAATTAGCATTTAGCTATGGTAAAGCAAATAATGCATCTTTGTACCTATTACTGCTCTACTTGAGTAACATGAAATGGTACCTTACACTGCATTTCGACAGGCTTTTTTGTTCACCTAAACATTCGTGTAGTCTTTATGGATTAGACTGGCACACCAGTTGTATTTCTGCTGTTCTGTTATCTTGTATTGATAATACTGTGAGAAGTATACTTAACAGAGTACCCCACAAATAGTTACACAGTAACTTAATGCTGAGTATAACTGAACTCGATGGAAGAATAAATATCACTCTGAAATGGCATAGGGAGCTTTTGGTCTTACTTTACACAAGCCTTCCTGGCTGCCAGTTGTGACACACACTTCCATTTGTCCTTGCTCAGGACTGTAGTTAGCTGTGGGAGGGTTATGTAGGCTTTGCTGGAAATCCTTTAGCCAAGACAACAGCTCTGGGATCCTGAAACATGAATAAAATAATATGTATCTAACATATAGACTGAAGCTAGGCTGTTATTCTAAATCATTGCCAAATCTAGCACCTAGTCCTGAGCTTTACTCCAGCTGTCACACAGATATGCTGATTTTGACTGATTTATCAAAGGATGAAAAGGAGATAAAAGTTTCTTATGGAAAAGCAGAAGAGATGGGCATCTGTGGCACATACACCAAATTACCATGTGGAAATCTGGATGGAAATGATTCATCAAGGATAGAAGAGAGTTGGAGGCTAGACGATACCCACTCCTAGCAGTGATCTTTCCATACGCAACTGTGGTCATAGGACAAAGCTCACAATATTGCTAGTAACAGGCTGCAGACTTCTGAAACAGGTTTTTTCAAAAAAAGTCTTTTAAGATCTTGTAGGATGTTCATAAATGTTAAGGGAAGTCTTGACTTCACCGCTGAATGCCCTGTGTGCCTCTGTAGGTACCTAAATATTTTTGCAAACCTGTCACAAGCCTGACTCGCTGCTGTCTGCTGGGGACCTCACATGAGTGCTAAGGTAAGATTTTAATGGCATGCAATTTTTCTACTAAAAATGACACTGCTATAAATACCTCCATTCAGCTACCACAAGCAGTATGTACTGACTATAAAACATGGTACCATGTATTCCAGTCGGTACACTTCCACATTCCAGAATGTGGAAACAACGTCCTGCAATGCCATATATTTTAATGGATATCTTACTGTAAAACACAAAATAATTCCTTCTAGGGATTTGGGACTCTGGATTCTCAAACACTAACGACATGAACTGCTCTGGCTTGAGAATTACGAGTATTAGGGCTTTTTAAAATTACTCATCTGCTCAAAACTTTCCACTTGAACCAAAACGTAAACAGTGAAGCAAACTGGAACCTTTTTTACAAAACAAGGTTTTATAAACAGACTTGAAACATGGGTGAATTAATACAATAATAAAGGATTTTGTGATCCTTTGATTCTGGTTCCTTAATGTAAAAAGCAGCTGTAAGAGATACCCTGCTGAGGCCGAGTATTGGAGAGCTCTCTTCATCAGTTCTTCCCCAATCTCAACAGAAGTTCCACGTTCAATAGCAACAGTAGCCCTCTTAAATGGAAAAAGGTTAGGGTTTGGTACTCCTCCAGCCAGAGAGATGAGAGATGGAGGAGACTTCTGCATCAATTCGGCTACAGTAAAAGGAAAAGACCTTGGTTACAATTTGATTATTACAACACTGATCATATCCTTTAGTCACTATATAATAATTGCCCATAGAAGCTTGTTCCATTTTTCATTTTATTTTTTGTCATGAATTCAAAAGGTTAATTCTTTTTAAGCTCACCTTTTTACTTAAATAGGGGAAGAGACGTGCAGGCAAGGCAAACCAAACCAATCACCTTTATTTTAAAAAAACACAACCCTTATAGCTTTTTAATCTTAACTGGGCTGTTTACTGTTATAAAAACTTTTTTTTTTTCCTGACTTGTCTTTCAAGTGTCAAGAATTTTAAAATATTAATGATCTTCTGTTTAGGCTGACCTTGCAGTGATTGGGTTTTTTGTTCAGTCTCACTTTAGCTGATGTGACAGTATTGCAGCTACACTGATAGTTATACATATGATTACAGCTTTTTCCATAAGGGAGTGAAAATGTTTCTGTCAGCCCAGCTTTAGTGACACAGGCACTGTGTAAATAATTCAGTACAAAGAAAATATTAACAACTCTTGCTTTAAAGTCACAGTTTCACAATCATTCAGACCCAGCCTATGCAGTGCAGACTGGACCTTAATCCAGCAAGGGCACTTGATTGCATTAGACCTAAGAGCTCACAATATGGCATTCCTGCTGGCTTGACAGTTTTACATCAGATATGAGAGGACTGATGATGCCAGATCTGGTTCAAAGCCTCCTGTTGTTGAGTTTATTCTCCACCAACTTGCAAACTTGAGCATGAGGAGTTAATTCTTACCAGTTCAGCAATATGCCTCATGTCTGACTTTTGGTCTGGTAAATGGAGTTACTTTGTTATCAAAATTGCAGCCTCAGTGTGTCTTTTTGCACAACCTGTGTCACTTAATATTTTCATTATGATGCATATCAATGAATCACTTGCAAAAAGCAGGGACTGAGTAGAGACAACCAGTTGACTTAGCTGTACCTACATGAAGTGTTTTAAGCAGAACTGCAAATGCCAGCTTCTTATCAAGACAGGAAATTGACCCCTGAAGGCTTAACCAGTGATGTATGTCTCATGCTCTGATTCTGTCAGGTCCCTGTAGGTTTCAACTGAGTAAACAAGTAGGCAGTTAACCTTTTCTATCTGTCACACAGAAGACTCTGTAACACAGTAGCCTAAAGATAGTGTAATAAAGAAAAGCAAAGTGTAGTAACACTGAGAGGGTGGGATGGTGAAGAATTTATGGACAGTAAGAGGATATAGGAAAGTTAGGTGGAAAAAAAAAAGTTATGCTGGGACTGAATTTCAGTAATTGACAGTTCCTGAGATTTTCCAGAGAACCTGGACAGAATGTGTGTATACTTACTCAGAATTCTTATTGGAGATGCTTTTCTTGATGCACTCACAGTGGTGATGAACCGAGAGTAATTCATATCTATAGGGAAAGAGCAATTAGTTGGACATGAAGCTAGAAGACTGAATAAGAACCATGGTGCTTTTGGTATACGCATCTCCCACAAGTAATGACTCCAATTCATCATCTACATAGATGTGCTCTATTGTAAATTACATGTCAACTTATTCTTGCTAAAAATCAGTACTGAAATGCATTTTCCCTTTTCAACTCCAGGAAAAAGTTTCTGCTGTGTACTCATGGGTTCTGTCACAGCCTCCTGATGACACCGGCACAGGGAGATTTGGCCAGATACTGATAAAAACAAATAGCAATACAGCTTGGATCTGGAGAATTTGCGGGTGTGTCAATAAACAGGAAAAAAAAAAAGCCCCTTTCTCTTCCCTTTGCTTGCAGGCCGTGGAGTTTTAAAGGCAGAATCACAAACTTGAAGACCTGATAGGTCTTAAACAAGCATCAGCTTTTTTAAAATGAGCATCTAGCTTTATGTAGCTGTATTAAATGTTGCATTTAAAGTGTTTTACCAGCTGCAAGTGATTACTGAGTCACAACACTTGTCAAGCTAGAGGTGTTTGTGTGTTTTTTTTGTTGTTGTTGTGTTTATATTTTTTGTAGGAAGGATGATGGAGAATGTCTTTCAAAATGCCTCTGAGTGTTCTTCCCCCCTTTCCCCTGGTGCACCACAGAGATTCGCTAGGTAGTGAACTACAGTCCCGCGGGAAGCATCAAAGCCTGTTCTCACAGGAAAGTTCCCTCCTTCACAAGGAAGGAGGAGAGCACAGGAATGGAAAGGGCTACTTCCAGTTCGGCTTCTACTGAATTCTCACGGCAAATAAGGCTCCAGCGTCCACAGCAACACGGAAGCGCTGGTGGTTATTCAGAACTACTCCTCCCGTCAATGCTGCTTTTAAAAAAAAAAAAAAAAAACAAAAAAACCCTCACGCTTTCCAAAAAACACCGCCCTTGCCCCGGTGGAGGCTCCCGAGGCGCTGCCGCGGCGNGGTGTGGGGTGGGGGGAGCGGCTCCTTCAGCGCCGCCCCGGCGCTGGCTGCTGGTTGCTGGGGCTTTGCTCTTCTGGGAGTCACAAAGGATGGAGCAACTTACTTTGATTAAAGCACAGCCAAAATGCTCTCCCTTTTCAGCTTCATTGTGCGCTAATCTGCTTTGTCATGTTTTCGCTAAAGCTTCTGCTTATCAAAGAGAGCGGAATTCAAACCAAAATTTGAAGTGGGACATCTGAAAGTATTTTTGTTTCCCTTTTCCCCACAGATGAGCAGGATCAGTGCGAGGAAAAGCAGCATTAATTTTTTTTTTTTGTGATGCGTCCTCTCCTCTCTGGGTGCCACGTGCTACTGTTTGTGCAACACAGGCAACTATAGCTACTGCTACTTAGAAGGGTCCGGAGTAATTTTTCTAGTAATGTCTTTGCACGTTGGACTTTTGGACTTCAGGGCTGCCATACTGCTTCTTGGAAGAGAGGGCTCTAGGTATAGTCTAGTAAACTAACTAAACTAGTAAACTAACTAGGTATAGTCTAGTAAACTAACTAAACTAGTAAACTAATAACTAATTATTGTGATAAACAATAACTAAAAAATAACTAATAAACTGGTGCATGCTACGTGAAATCAGGGATGCTTTGCAACTTGTAGGTCTTCCTAGTTAGCTTAGAGTCAGGAAGGCAAGAATACTCGAAGGAATGAAGCAACAGAGCATTTCTAGGCTTTAAACCATTAAATCACCAGGCTTTAGGGTGCCCAGTGCCTACCATCTTCCAAAACCTCCTCAAGGCAAACCTGACGTATGAGAGTGAAATGGCTCTAGAAAAAAGAGGAAGCAACATAACATGATGCCTTTTCCCCCACCCCACCCCTCCCCTTGTTTAATATGGATGACTTTGTGTAGTGTTTGAATCTGCTGGCAGGCTCCCTAATTAGATGGAGTGGGCTGAAATACAAAGTTCCTAGTAGATGAGGAAGGATTGTTTGCTTTGACTGGTATGTGAACGCTGTTAGGTGAAATTTCATTTCTAACTTTCATGGCCTAAAGAATTCCAGATTTGGGTAACTGTCTTCTAATAATATGATGTACAGATGAAACTAAAAGATGAGTATATAGATATGAAATGACCTAGAGAATGACAGCCGGTAGGAAAACCACTGAGTATATTGGCTATGCCCTCAAGCAGCCACAAGTGGAGAGGTACCAAATTTCTGTGGGGAAGCTGGCTGTGAAACCACCAATGGAATCTGAGCTGCTTTCTGTGTAACGTTTTTGTTTTGTTTTGTTTTGTTTTGTTTTTTTACATTTCCAGGCTGTCAGTGTTGCAATGTGTGGCACAGACCAAAGCCCAGAGAAGTCAAAAGAAAGATTTCCATTGATTTCTATGGGCTTTGTCTGGTCTCTGAACCAACTACACCCTCATCCTATTGAAACAAATTAAAAAAAAAAAGTAATTAGGAAGTATACAAATGTTTGGATGCTTATCCCTGCTGGATTCATATGCAAGTCTCTGCGTCACTGTTTATATTCCTTAGCAACCACAAGTCGAGTGCTCTCTCTTCGTACTGTGTAAGAATAGTTGTTTTCTCGCTGTCTTTGTGTATTTTGTGCACCCTTAGAACAATGGCTGTTTGATTCGAGTCTTGGATAATTCAGGAAGCATTAGTGAGGTCCACATAGGCTTGTTTGTAAAGAGAAATGTCTCCTGTCATCTGAAAGTGTACTGTACCTCTCTCCATAGCGCCTCTGTGCACTGAGGCTAAGCTGGCTCTGACTATGTGCTAAAAAACAACCAACACACAGAACAACAACAACAAAAAATCCCTTAGAAGAGTTTTAACTTAATAAAACAAGGAGATTAGGCAAATAATGTTTCTGCAGTATCTCCTTCTTCTCCAAGGATGTCAGAAATATGAAACCCGTATTCGTTACCAAGAGGAGAGTGAATAACTGGGACAGTAAACACCAAGACTCAACTGAGATACTGTTTTTGCAACTATAAATTTTACTGTAAAAGATAACCTTAGGAAGCTGCAGTGTACCCTGGAACACCATGTTTTTCATAGTTTCTGAGTTGGTTTGTTCTGTAAGATTTGTTGAGTACCTTATTCGGAGTGACAATTTCACATCACGTGAGTCAGTGAAAAATATTATGCTGTCTACAGTGGACTCAGCCGGGAGTAAATCTACTAGAAGAGAAGGGTTAAAACCTCCGTTGGTGGCCGTCCAGGTGAAGTCGGGAGTTGCCCTTGGAAAGCCCGGTTTGTGGGCTCGCACCGGCTCTCGGTGACCATCAGATGGCGCATACGCACTTCGTTTCCAGGTGGAGAGCTCGAACTAAATAAAAATTTCAGATAACATCATATTGGCGTATTTTATTTGCCTGTAATTGCTTCACTGCAGGCAGTTTCTGAAACTCGAAATTAAGAGCCCCAACTGAACCGTTTGGCTATCTGCATTTCAATTAAGGGGTTAAAATTCAGCCAATAGTCCATAATTACTTGTTGGAGATGACAGAATTGAAAAGTGATGCTGTCAAAACAGCATTACGATGTGAAGGTGGAAATTGTAACGTGACGAATTGGAATGGCTTCCCATGAGAAAATCGCATTGGACCAGAAAATGGATAAGTGTGAGATCAGCCATTTTAAACATCAGCAGCAAAATGTTACTGGCAAGAGCTGCCTTCCACAGGAAAAAATGCTGACTTTGGCAGTACCTTTGTGTTTGCAGAACACCTTATATGCAGCAAACTGTCACAGGTGTGCAGCAGCCATGAAGATCGGGAAGATCCCCAGCATTGCGGAACGGTTTGAATCCAGGATGTGAACATCCAACGACACAGTTACTGTAAAGATCAGAGATACCTCTTTATCCTGTGCGAAGCTAAAACTGCTAGGAGAGTGCTGGCACTGTGTCTGGAGAGAATTAGTGGAAGAGATGTGAGGTTGGTTGTCCTTTGGCTTCCAGATTACTTGAGTAATTTCCTGACTCTTTGTCCGTCTTCGCTGTAGGCTCTTGGGAAAGTAACTCTTTTATTCTTCCTTTATGTAGTGCCTTTTTCAGTGGGACCCTGATCTTGCTGGCCCCTAATCATAGCTACTGCAAAACAAGTAGAATGCTGTCACTTGCTGCTCTCCCTCTCTTTTGAGGCATCTGCATAGTAAAACCTGTTTATAGTGTCTTTATTCAGGGATTTAGAACTTAATACATCCCCAAAATGTGAGAGGAACAGTGAAGAAGGATTCTCAAACATACAAATCCTGCTGCCTGTCTAAATAAAGCTAAACAGCAGGCTAGGCTCACTTATATGATGTTCATGCTTGCTGACCACCTCAGAGTTAGGAGGACATTGTTATTGTGTCAGTGTATGCTTTTTGCTGGTGCTTGTTTTGTTACTCTCCTCCATCTTTTTTTAAGTATCTGGTTTGTTGTCATGCGTCAGAGACTGTCAGGTGGAAATAAGGCAACATCCGTGATATTAGTAATATTCATAGCAACTGTCAATTGATGCTGTCCTAGAGTGAAAGACTTACAGTTCTGCAGAGGGACAGCTGGGGCTTACATATGTTTGAAGCAGCCTCCGTGCTTGAAAAGTAATTTTACCCAGATATGTAGCAGCCTTCTTCAGTTGATGACCTTTTTTTTTTTAAAAAAAAACCACAATTTTCTTTTTCTTTTTTTTTTCTTTGTAGCAGAGCTGTCATTATTTGTCTTCCATCATTGCCTCCACCTTAGCCTTTTTCTAATCAAACAGAAATGAAAACATTGGTACCTATTAAACCAGTTTTCTACATATTCTAGTGTAAACGCTAGAAGTGCTTTCACAGTAACGTATTCCTCAAAAGCAGTTGCATGTTCCAGAATATGTTCCTTTCATAGGATGTCTATTACAGTGTGATGTTTTCCTTAGACATGTCAGACACTCCTGTGCTTTGTTTTTTCAAAACCAAAAAAGCTGTGAGTGATATTTTTGAGATCACTTTGTCCACGCTACAGAAACTGAAATTGGATGGAACAAAGATCGATAATATATCCAGTTAATACACTAACGTATAAGTGAAATGAATCATAAGAAATGAAATGACTTCTCCTGACAATTTTGAGTTAGATGCAGTTCCATAATACTTCAGTCTTGTCAATTTGAATTTATATTATAGGCAAACGGTTGCTGACGTGAACTCCATTGTGTAAATCTCCCACGAAGTGAGTACTCACTGTTATTTGCAACATATGTTATTCCCTGAGCTCAGCCTTTATTACCCATTTTCATTTTGTGCACTCATAGAGTTTTTCTCCCCAGCCTTGTATGTTCTTCTGTTCCTTGCAAGGTCACATGTTTTAGACAGATGCAAGAGTGGCATGGAATAAGCAATGACCCTTGAAGGCAAGATGAGATCATGGAAAAGTGAAACTGTTGCTTCATTCTAGTCATTTCCTGGGTAAAAGTTGTTTCTCAGCTATAGTGACATCTGGTATTAGAGATGTGTTGTGTTTCTTTATGTATTTTGAAGTCTGTTTATTCTATTAAACTAATTTTCTGACTTTGTATCTAAGTCTTCTTCAGCCTGATGAAGATAACTTTTTCTTGTCATTAATTCTTGATTCAAATTTGGCCTCCTGTCATAAGAGCAAATTTTATCTTGACTTGGGCATTTTTCTACAAAATTTTATTTTCTGAGCATTTGTACTGGTTTTGGCTGGGGTAAAGTTAATTTTCTTTGTAGTAGCTGTGTTTTGGATTTGTACTGAAAACAATGTTGATAGTTCAGGGAAGTTTTTGTTGCTGCTGAGCAGGGCTTACACAAAGTCAAGGCTTTTTCTGCTCCTCACACCATCCCACCAGAGAGTGAGCTGGGTGTGCACAAGAAGTTGGGAGGGGACACATCTAGGACAGCTGACCTAGGGAACAATCCATCCCACGTAATGTCATGCTCAGCATATAAAGCTGATGGAAGAAGAAGGAAGGAGGGACATTTGGAGTGATACTATTTGTCATCTCAAGTCACCGCTCTAGGTGATGGAGCCCCGCTGTTCTGGAGGTGGTTGAACACCTGCCAGCCCATGAGAGGTGGAAAATGAATCCCTTGTTTTGCTTTCCTTGTCCACAGGTTTTCCTTTACCTGATAAACTCTTTTTATCTCAGCACACAATTTTTCCTCACTTTTACTCTTCTGGTTCTCTTCCTCATCCCAACATGGGTAGAGTGAGAAAGAGGCTATGTGGGGCTTAGTTGCAGGATGTGTGTGTGTGTGTGTGTTTGTGTGTGTGTGTGTTAAATTATGGCAGCTTCACTTCTATACACATAAAAAATAATTCAGACTATTCCTCAGTACCCTACTGCAAGCCAGCAAGCCAAATCTTATGTTCAGCAGTTGAGATAGAATTATGCTTCTGTTCCATTAGGTTTTGTTCTTCTTAAGAGCCAAATTTCTTCACTTCATCTTCAAATTATATCTGTAGTAAAAAGAAAATGGTGTCACTTTTGAGAACAGATGTCTACATGTGTTATCAGAGCAGGGTGTGGATAAGCAAGATCCTCATATCAATCAGTCTTACAGTGGTTATCTGCCTGCGGTCATTACATGGTTCCACAGATGATACAGAATTCCTAAAGCAGCCCGAAGGTGCTTCTGTCACTCTGAATATACAAGGAATCTGGGGAGATTGCTTGATGTAGCTGTTGCCTTTGAAGCGTGCAAATTCTCTCCTGTGTAACATACCCCAGAATATCCACCTTTAGCTAGCTTGATATTCTTTACAATTAATATATGAAACTAGGACTAGATTTCAAAAATCTGGGAAAATTTTTGAAAAATTATATTTATAGGACCAACTTCATTTCCTGCTTAACTTCACTACTAGCTCTTGTTCTTAGTATGTATGTTTGACATATTGTGTTACTGTATTTGGCGTATCATACTGACCAATGCCTTTGAGATTCAAACCTAAACATACTTGAAAAAAGCAAAAGACCCCAAAGACTAGGCAGGAATGGGTAGAACTGAAAAGGTGAGTGCCATCCATTTGTGGAGTTGCTTCAGGGTTACTCTGTGTATTTAATTTTTTTTTCCTCAGACCATCTCTTGTCTTCTTTTTCTCATATTTAAGAACACTGTCTCTTTTGGAATATGCTCAATGAACTGGATTTTGTTCTGTGGACAGTTGCTTCATGTAGCTGCTCCTCTCCTTGTGAAATTTCTCAATGCAACGTTATTGTGATAATGCTAATCTATTAATTCAGGTTGAAGGAAAGGTCTGTTTTAATTATGGCACCTTTTTCAACGCTGTAATCCTTATTCAAATAACTGCTGAGCTCTGCATTTCCAAGAGTGAAAAAATATGTGGTGTTGCTCAAATTCTTGGGTTTCTATCCTTGCAGGTGTTCAAGGTGATTGTTTTCATGAAGTATATTCATGTCTGCCTGAATTTTGCAGTGCTGCAGGATCTTTGGGTGTTGCTGTTGCAGGCAACACTACGTGGTGGTTCAGGCTGATCTCCCAGCACTCCGACAGTCGAGGGAAAGGATCACTGCACACACGGTGTGGATGGTGCTCTGTCTCCGTCTCTGTCTGTCTCCATCTCTCTCCGTCTCTGTCCCTGTCTCCCCCCCTTATTGTTTATGTTATGCCCTTATATCTGCTGGCATAAGCACCTCCTCTATCTCTGCCCCGTGCCAGACCTCTCACTTCCTCTTCACCCCTCGCGTTACAATCCGAGATCTTCCGGACGCCTACTACATTTGGGCATCAGCTCATTTTTGTTCCTTCCTTTCCCTTTTAGAGCCTTCATTCCTTGGTCTTATTTCACTGTCCTGCTTTCCTCTTGTACCTGTAGCTCTGTCATTGGTTCCTTGAACTTCCTTCTCATTTTACATTCTTTTGCATCATATTCTTTTGTATTACCCAAAACAGCTCCCTAGTTAAAGCAAACCCGATTTCTTCTCTTGTTTCGGAGGAGATCCTTAACCAATCTTTTTCAGTTATAATGAGGGTGCATTTTGGTAGAAAATGTAGTCTTTAGTTTCATTTTTGTTTGTTTGTTTGTTTTAAACTAAACTTTTCCTGAGGCAGTGACAAACTGTTTTGCTGATGCTATGTCTAATGCTGCAATGCACAATGTAACTTTCCTAAAACAATCAAAATGATGTATTATCTGTTGGAATAGCAGGACAGATGGAAGCAAAATGATGAGTTCTACATGTGTGGTAGATCTTGGAAATGTTCCTTTAGTGCTGATGGATGCAGATTTAATAAACTTATATTAATTCATCATAAAATAATAGAATAAAAGTTCTGGGAGTGATAGTTTTATCTTGCTAGCACAGTTAGTTTCGTCTGATGTTGAACTCCTCACTCTCATTTTGTAAAACAGC
Organism: Urocolius indicus; assembly: GCA_013401255.1. NCBI lineage: Eukaryota > Metazoa > Chordata > Aves > Coliiformes > Coliidae > Urocolius > Urocolius indicus. The sequence goes on along the minus strand of WBNH01008947.1, from coordinate 62,133 downwards.
TTTATTCCTGTGTCAAGTGAGACTTGATTGCGCTAGCATTGTTTTGTATTTTTCAGTGTTTGTGTCCCAGACAAATTCCTCATCCTTTTTTTTTCTTGCTTATCTGGGGCATGATTCAAAATCTTCAAAGAAACAGCCTCAGCCAGGTTCATTTTTATGATCTTGATTTGTAAAGCACACCAGCTTTCTGTGTTTTTTTCATACATAACTAAATTTAAAAAATGATAAACAGTTCTGCAAGCACCAACAATCCATGGACTTGTACCTCTCTGTCAGCATTTTCAGAGGAAGCAATTGTATTCACAGGAACAATGATAAAATTGACTGTATCATATAGACTATGAACGGCATTTTAATGACATTTTAGCATACATCAAAAGCTCTGAGCTCTGCAGTTGCTTTTGTTTTGCTCCCTGTTTGCATTCATGCTATAAATCACAGCTTTTAAATGGATTTAGAGAGTGTTTTTCTAGCAGTCAGGAATTAAACTGCAAAAGTTATTTCTTCAAGAATTATGAAGTTATATAAATTACTCTAATTAGTAAAACTAAGGCAGAGATTGGTACGAGTAAGAGGATTGGTAGAATGGTGTAAGAATAGAAAACAAGAATATGCACAAAGCAGATTCAATAGATGGTATAATAAACCGCTTCAGATATAGAATAGGGGTGAATTTCACTAATTTCTCTGAAGCACTGAGAATAAGTAACTGTTTATACAACCATGACATATTTTTAAGCTAATTCTGGCTAATGCCGTGTCTGTTGAGTCATGGAGCTGGGGAGAAAGAGAAACAACTTGGGAGAAATAGTCTGTTGCTGATGCTTACAGGTGGATGATCTTGTGATGCAATATTGCCTATAACTGATTACCTGTATTTGTGAGAGTGTCCATGGGATCTCAGGAACGATGAATTAAATGATAAATTAAAATTCTAAGCCACATGTGAGGTTAGAGAAGTTCCTTGTTTCTGTGGTTTCGTGTGACTGTGAGACTGGCAGTGGTTTGGGAAGACTGATGTGTGTTCTGGGATTCCCTGAAATAGCTGGGGTCAGGATCTGAATCGATATGCTTTTTCTTTTAGGATGTCTGCATATTGCCTATGGAAGTACTGAAAAGAGGCTGAAACTTGCAGTAATTTTTAAGGAAATTGTTCTTGTGTTAGCATCTTTATCTTGTGCCTAACTTAACCAGACACCAGCTTTACTCAGACTGCATGTGCTACGGACAAATGTAGGGATCATAAAAATATTTTTAAAATGTTTATTTAGAAAACTAATAACCGTATTGAGTGTTCTTGGAATTTGCTCATGAGCTCTTAAGATTTGTCACTTTCTACACTATGGTGTATTACCCACAAGTCTTAGGCATTTACAATTTTTTTAGAGTCAGTAAGAAAACTAAATTGTCAGACTGAAGGAGCTTTGGAGTTTTCTCCTCTTGATGCTGCAAGAAAATTACGATCCCAGAAAGAAAACAAGTGTCCCATTCCTGGCTCTCTGTTTATGAAAGACCGTTGAGATACTGTGCTGGATATTTACTGTTGGATCTTAGACTTGTCAAGCTTGGTAAAATATCAGGATTTTTACTCATTTTACGATAGGCAGCGTTGCAGCTTCTGAGGCTAGCAGAGCTGAGGTGTGTTAGACACATTTTAAGGATTCCCTATCAGATGGCATGATCGAGCCTTCTCCAGCTGTCAGTCACCTTGACAGTTCTGACTTCTATGACATGAGTCTCTTGACACAAAAGCATCTAGAGGTCATGAAAGGGGGAAGAAGAATGCTGTATATATAAGGCTGTCAGCCTGTGAGAGCAGAAGGAGTAAGGCTCAAATGGCAGAGAGAGTCATAGATGAGCAGCCATAAACATCTCCTTTTAGACATTTGTGTTGTGGCCAACAGTGAGTGTGAATAAATGTGAGTGCTAGAGGTGAGAGGAATATAATGTATGAGATATTTTCACATTTGTTTCTTAAAAGAGTTCTACTGTCAAATGCTTTCAAATATATTTCTCCCTCAAAATGAAAATTAACATCAGTTTCAAAATAGAAATACATTGATCTGTTTATGAGAAGACAGAATATAGCCTGTCTCCAAGCATATTGATTGAGATGTTGCTGAAGTATTCTAAAGGTTTTCTGAATTACCTACTTGAAACATTATTTTTAATAAACTTCCTTTGTAATCTAGCAGTGTCATGCCAAGTGAAGTCTTTAATTTGGATAAAGCTGCATAAAAATTTTGGACTTTCATACCATATTGATGTGAAAATGTGACACTCCCTCCAATCCCACTTCTTTGTTTTATACCTCTCTTTTCTTTAGTTTAATATTAAATCACTATAGGTTTGTATAGACTTTGTGTTTGATTGCTCCTACTAGGTAAATGAATGGGAAAGATTGTATCAAGTAGCATTTCAGCATTATTCTAGACATTGACAGATATGGTTGGATATTGCTGAGACAACCTGAAAGTCTGACCGGCTCTCCTAATTGTCTCTTGCAGGAGTGATGAGCATACTCTGTAGTTCTGGGACTGCATATAAAGTAAATCTTGCAGTAAGTAGCAGAAAAGCCTTGAAATCTGTGGGGAATTTAAGACTGTATGGGCTTAAGGAGCGAGTTTAAATCCTGACACTGCTGTGGCGTGCTGGGCAATTCAGAGGGAAGCTGTCCAGCTGAGTGCACCTGCTTACTTAGCAAAAGTGATTGTGTTGAAGCAGAAGTGGGAAAAGTCTTAACTTGGCATATTCCTCAGGTCCCCACACATCTTTGTTTCTTTCCCAGTTTACAGAAAATCAGAAGACTGCTGTATTCCAACTTTTTGCATAACTGGTCACTTCAAGTTTTTCTTCAGCTTCTAAGGATAACTTTTGAAGCTGCAGAAGGTGTAAGCTAACTAATGGGATTTCCACTCCTGCTCTAAGAAACTAATATGACTAGACTTGGTGGAAGCAGTTCTTTCAGTGTCCCGATTGCATTTTCCTTAAGGAAATATTTCTATAGTTTAAGACAGAACCTTCTTTGCCCAGCCTGCAAATAATAGTTTCAAGGCTGAGAACATAATGATGCTAAATATTCAGAGAGCTGAGGTCTAATCTATTATTTTTCTCCCTGCAATTTTTAACCACAGCATTTTATCCCACGAGAAGAAATTGCAGAAAACACAAATTCAAGCCTCTGTATTTCCCATATGAGTACACAGAGGGGAAAAGGATGCTGAGATTTGCATCAGAAACTATATTTCAAGTTAAAAATAGGATGTTGTTAGGAGAAGCTGGGAGGAATTAAAAATTTTATCTGATAATTCATGATTTTTGATTGCTAAATAATATTCATACAAACTGTAGGAGTATTTTTCTAGGTTTGATGAGAGTCACTTGTAAACTGATTTTGGATCTATGAAGGCATGGTGACTGAATTCAGAAACTGATTGTATTTTGAGCATTTACATTAAGACTTCCACAGAAAGTGATTTTCTACTATGGCTCTGTCAGTTATTTACTTTCTCTATTTTTCAGTGTCCTTAGAAGATGCACCAGCCATAATCCTATATACTTTATAAGCCATGTTAGCCTCTCGGCTTTCCACAGAGAGATACTTACTTGCCTGATTGTCAATGGACTTTTCTCTATCCAAATAGAATCTTGGTTTTTCAAGTTCCTGCAAAACTGGCAATAAGCTTTCAATAAATAAAATTGTTAAAATGATGGCTCACTTGTTGCTGTGTGGAGAATCCATTAATATATGAAAGATTTTGAGATTTCAGTGAAGTGAAAGAGTATTTTGAAAATTTCCAAAAGAGGAGAGGATAAAGTCCCTCATCTTGATTGAAAATTTGTTTATAATTAATTTTGCAAAGTGTCCTAGTTTTGGCTGGGATAGAGTTAATTTTCTTCCTAGCCCCTACAGGGCTACATTTTGGGTTTATGTTGAAGAGAATGTTGGTAACACAAGGATGTGGCTGAGCAGTGCTTGCAGAGGTCAAGGCCTTTTCTGCTTCTCACCCTGCCCCACCAGTGAGTGGGCTGGGGGCTTGGAAGCAATGGGGCCTGTGTGCGCACAAGAAGCTGGGAGGGAGCATGGCCAGGACAACTGATCTAAACTGGCCAAAGGTCTGTTCCATATCATAGGACATCCTGCCCAGTATGTAAACGGGGGGGAGTTGGCTGGGAGGAGTGGATCTCTGCTTGAGCATTGGTCAGTGGGTGGTGAGCAACTGCATTGTTCAGCACTTGACTTTTTCTTTATAAGAAAGGGTTTTGTTTCTCTTAATTACTATTATTGTAATTATATTGCAACACTGTATTATTACTCTTACTGTTTTTATATTTTAGTTTAGTTATGATACTTGTTCTTAACCTACAAGTTTTGATTTTCTTTTTTTTGAATTCCCCTCTCCATCCTATGGGAGGTGTGGGGAGGGAGAGTGAGTGAGTGAGTGAGTGGCTCTGTGTGGCTTTGTTGCCAGCTGGGCTTCAAACACAGCAGAAACTATTTCATGTCTGCTCTGGAGATATTTCAGACTTTACTCCTAAAAAATACACCATTGACAAAACTGACGTTCATTTTGTAAAACTCAAATATTGATATAACTGCTTCTTCCAACAAAGACCCTCTCAAAATTTTGCCATTTATCTCTGTTGTGTTTGTCTGTCTTATGGGCTGACTTTCCTAACAATGTCTTGGTTTAGGACAAGTCACTTAAGCCATTGTTCTGATGAGGTTTTAGAATTGTCTGAATGGTTTTCCCCCTTCCATGCTGATACTAACTTTACTGTATCTGGTAGTTTAACACTGCTTGAGTAACATTTCATTTCATCCCTTGGGACTGGTTTTTGTTGCTTTTGTTAAGGAGATAATTGTTGGTTGTACTCTGGTCATAGATACGATATTTGTCAACTCCCAGACTAGACTGAACTGAAAGTATGGAGTTTTCAGGTTTGAAGCTCTCTTTCTAGTTTATGAATTGTACTGTTGTCCATGCAAGAATAAGTTTTAAAGATTGTGTGAGCTTCTTCATCTTCAAAACTTGTCAAAGGTCTGAAGTGATGGTTTTATGACTCTTCTCTGCCTAGGACGAAATGGTGTCTGCAGTCACTAGAACAGAGAGTACACAGAGTACAAAATATGGAATGCACACACTAACTTCTTGTTTTGCATTTCTTGTGGTATCTGAAGTACCAAGCACTGATTGCTATTGATGACAGTAGTAATCCTACAAGAATAATTAGAGTATACCTAAGCTGCAAAGGCTGAGCTTCATAGCTGTTTGTACTCCAGAGTTTGCTTCCAATTAAAAAGCATAAAATGAGAAGGCTCAATTTTTAGACTCATGAAATTGTAGTTATTTAACATTGAGTTCCGTCATCCCTGACTTCAGTGAAGCAGTGTGGTTCACTGAACAGAAAACAAATCATTTTTAAGGTAATCTTTGAAACAGATTAACATAGGCTTTAGACGCACAAAAAAACTCCCTTCCTCCAAACCACCTTATTTCCCTTTCTATTTATTTTGTGAACCTTTAAATTTCTGAGGTAGAACTTGTGCAAAAAAATAGCAAATGGAGAAGAAAACAACCTTTTATTATACTTTACATCCAGATCACACTTCTCTTCATGTCATCTGAAGATGCAGCTGTTCTTTCAGATAGTTGATTCATGTCACCCACAATTAAAATGTCCTTGCTATTTAAAAAAATGCTTCTCAGCATGTCTAAAAATGTTGCCAAAACAATGGCTTCGTTCACAGTGACAGAAAAGCTCTTAATGCTCTATAGAAGACTGATGCAATGACTTGATTAGAAAAATCTGGTTTTATCTGGTTTCAGATGAAGTCATGTATTTTCTTATATCTTAACAGCTTGCTGAAAACCACATCTTCCTGCTTTGGTGTTGTGAAATGGTAAGTTGTGATGCATTTGTGATTCCTGGGTTATACAACTTATTTACAAGTAGATTGATACTGATCTTGTTCCACACTACCATTTCTGTCAAACGTTACATTTCTTGCACAAAATGCATTACTTGTTAGAGATGCTCAAGGGATATACAGTCCAAACTTTCTAAACCTCAGATCTTTATTGACAAAGAAAGTTATATGCGTTCTGATATTACTGAATCCTCTGAGGAAAGCAACTTCAGCAGGCTTGTTGTTTCTTCCTTAGAAATGAGTGGGCATTTCTAAGTAATTAACAATCTGTTTATTCAAGTTGATGAAAAGATGGAGTTGTCATAACTCTTAACTAGCAACCTAATTTTAAACTTCTTGCTATCTTCTGGAATTTTCCCAAAATGGGCATGTAGGTATCCTGTACAGTGTGTGGGGAGGGTTCCCCTGCTTGTGAGTATGATATCCTGGAGTACAGACTTCTGACTCAATGACTAATGGCTGTATTTCTGTCCTTGGTACTTCTTAGGGTCCTTAACTTGTAGGGCTGCCTAGCTCCAGATCATGCCAGCATTATTTGTCTGTAGTTCAAACCCTATGCTTCTCTCTGGGAAGCTGCCTGGCAAGCAGTGGTTAGGCCATTTACTGGAATACTAGAGAACAGAATCTCATTCCTTTTGGTCAGTGAAAGTTACTGACTGCAAAGTTGCAGATGTCTTTGTGATGTGAAGATATTTTTAGTTTGAAACTCTTCTATAATTTCATGTTCACAGACTGAATGTCTGTCACTTTTTGTGGATGAAGGGCTATATAGATCCTTATTCAGTGAAACAAAAGCACATATTGAAGCAGCAGCTAGAACCCAGCTTGCTGCCCTAATGACTAGGAGTGTGGTGAGTGCTTCCAGGTTTAGGCTCACAGAAGCTGTTATTCCCTTCTGAACTGCAACAGCTTCAACTGAAGAGTTTTGCATTTTGTAGTAATTGGTAAGTAGGATCCCTGCAAGCTGGACTGTTGTAGAGGTTCAATAGCTAGACCACCTGCCAGCTATACTTCAAATGAAGAGATTTGTTTGTTTTTGAACTGTTTCAAAGAATATTTCACAGTTAAAGACTGAATTTCAAGTGTCAGAGGCTGCCTTATTTGCCATGTAAAAGCAAGATAACTGAATTGCTCTGCTAGATGGGTTTAGGCCAAAGTTGTCTATTTTGCTTTTTCTGTGATCTGGTTGTTGTGAGCAGATTTGTTAATCCTTCCTATATATTTGTAATTACCACCTGTAGTATCAAGGGAGAAACAGAAAAAGCCCTCAGAGCTGGTGTGATTTGTTGCAGCTTCAAGATGCTTAAAAATTGAGTACCACAGTTCTAAGCATTGCTGTGTCTGGGTCCTTTGAAAAGACCAAAGAACCTAAATTCAATTAACGTTTGATCTGGTGCACCTGTGCCACTTAAGCCTGAAGATTTTTTTTCTACTTTGAAAGGGCTAAGCCCTTCATCCCTTTGCGTTATCCATTCTGTGCACAGATGTGCTCAGTGTGATTGTCATCATATTCCTTAGAGATGGCTGTGAGTCAGTGTGGCAAAGGGTTTATGACATTGATTTGAGTTTTACATGAAGACTCTTGCTACTCTTTGAATCCCAGTGACTCTACCATTTCCGTTTTGCACATAGAAGGAAGTTTATTCCTATAAATGCTACTAAACAGTCACTATTTATCATTTCCCTTTGCTTCTGTATCTTCTGCTTGTTGATAAATACGTGATGTGCATGTACATGTAGTCTTATTTTCTGAGGTAGGCATCATGGTGAAAAATATCCACCCCAATGAAACTGATAGGAATTGGCTTTGGATTTCATGCTTAACCCAACATACGTTATTAACCGTATCTGTTACCCTTGCAAGAACGTGCATCTCATCTAGGAAGATTTGCATACCAATCTTTATGCATGTTTTCCACAGCTAGTTTTTCACCACATTCAAAACCAAGATGGTTGTAGTCTTATTATTTTAAGTATCTAAATCAATCACTTACCTGTCTGACTTGTAATGTGCAATAGCAACAAAAAATAGCCCCATTCATGCGAGCAATACTTTGAGGCATAATACAGATCACTGCAGGCAAAAGAAATGTGCACTGTAGGGAAGATGTGGTATGGTTATGAAAACAAGGGAGGTGTTTATCTTCTTGCAGAGAGTGCTTTCTAGAAAATTTAGAATAAACCAACCTGAATTTAGTTAGGCTTGACTTACCATATCCTAAGGTAGCAGTTTCCTGGACTCCTGTGCTTCATCTCCAGCACAAGATTAAGGAATGAATGAAGTTTCACACAAGAAACATAAAATCAACATCTAGCAGGGCAATTAGCAATTGGGCATCACTGCACAAATGAAGATCCATTAAATTTTGCTACTATCTTTAATGAGGATAAAAGCTGCACTGCAACTTCTCATAGGAGTCACGATATTACAATGCTACCCAGAGGACCTTTGTTTACTTTTACCAGCTGTCGTGGTTTAGGNTCCTTGCAAGCCCATGGGATACCACACACACGGCAGCCCTGCACGGGCTGCACTGAAGCGCATTTGTCCCAAAAGTTGCAGCTCCTCTCTGCCTCTCGTGTGGGGCTGCTCTGCAGCGCACAGGCTCTCCAGCATGTCCTGTGCCATGACCGCCCCCCCCCACAGTCTCTGGCCCGTCCGGGCGCACTCACATGGAGCTCCTGCTGGCTCTCAGTTCTGCCGTTGCCATCCATAGGTTGCAGGGCTACTGCCTGCGTTCTCACCATGGCTTGCAGAGGGGTCTCTGTTTTGATGCTCCTTCCTTCCTCCTTCTCCGACTGTGGGGTCAGCATGGTCGCCTCCATCTTGTACCACCCTTACACCTCCTGCCTGGCACCTCAAATTCCTGTCCCTAAATAGTGATCGCAGAGGCGCCAGATTGGCCCAGCCGGGCCGGGGGGTGGGTCTGAACCCAGGAGTCGGGAGAGAGTTCAAAAAACTTTTACCGAGTCTTCACTGCAACCCGCTCCCCCTCTTGCCAAGCAAAAGCAACTCCTTGCTAAACCATGACACCAGCCCAGAAGAAAGCAGTATTTTCAGCAAGTAGTATTTCAGGGGAAAAAACTGCCTGTATTCAGAGACTCTTTAATTATTCCCCTAGATCAATGACTTCCTGATATCTTTACTAGTCTTCTTTATTAAAAATAAAAATAAAAAATAATAAATATAAAAAGAATCATTTTACTATTAAATGATAAGAAAATATTTTCCACAGATAATGAAATCAAAGAGAAGTCAGGGACAAGCCAATAAGAGAATCACAAACAGTAATTTCACAAAAATGATACATGGCCTGCTCAGAACTACAGTTGTATTGTTCTGGTTTATGAGGAGACTAAGGATTTAGCAGTTACCTTATTTTTGGTTTTAGAGGACAGTAACTGAACATTGCCAGTTGAAATCCTCAAAAAGAGGGATTCAGGCTGGTCAAATTGAGTCTAAGGTGACTAAACTTTGTTAATTCTCAATTGCTAGCTAAGAAATGAGTTCCTTCTGGTGACAATTTAAAGGACATAAACACAAGTTTTCTGAATTTACTCCTCGGTAAGGACACACTCTCTTTCTTTCCCCCACTCCTTCAACAGAGAACAGACATTCATAAATGCTTACTTGTTCAATAACGTTACTTATTCATGCATGTAAGCCCCACTGAACTGGAACATCTTACTTGCTGTAAATGTGGGTAACAGAGCTTTGCTTTTTAAAGAAATGTGTTAATTTGGTGACATTGAAAATGCTATTGCTGTTATGACTAAGGATTTCAGTGATGACACTGTGACACTAATGAGTCCCTGGGTATTTTTGAGTAATGCTGTTAACACAAATGTTGACTGCATCTTTGAATATGATGTGAAAAGTATTGTAACATACATGATGAGACTGTTTATAACTATTATTTGATTTATAGCTTATATCCTATATGTTGGTAACTTGGCCCTGGAAGGGAAGGAGTTTGTCAAGGAGTGGGAAAGATGCTCATTTTCCCCATATAACCTTGAAAAACTGCATTTGGGCAGTTGTGACAGCGTAACTATTTATGCTCAGTGTAAAACGATGTGTGACTGTTCCTTAGTTTTCAGATACCTGACATTCAAGGTAGATTTTTAAAGCTTGTCTGTTACGTTTCAATAAACCTTCTGCCCTGCTGCTCTCTAACAGTTAGAGTTACCCAAGGGCATACTTCCTACTGCTTTTCTTCTGTCTCTTCTACATGAACAAATTGGCACAATGTATGAATAACCCCAGCCATGCAGAAATAAAGATAGAGACCTGGTTTGCTCTTCATCCTCTCCCCCTCTGGGCAAATCAGATACTGAGATGCTCACCATAATTTTTATGTATCTGTAGGGAAAATACAGAAAAAAATCCTTCTAGAAGGATTTATCAAACATGGTAAACCTCTGAAAACCAGATGATTCTTTTCCAGTTACACCAGCTTTCCTCTTCCCATTTTCATTTCCAAAGAAGTTAAATGATGAAAGGTCTATGTTCTCACCCTTCCTGTATCACATTAACGTTGGGGAAAACAGTATCTGTGTTGCTTTGCCTTTCAATGTTCTTTGTAAAACAACTATAAAGAGGAAGCCCATCAGAAAGGAAAGTAACACACCTCCTCTGATGGGCCATGCTTAACAATTGCTCCTTAGAAGATCTTTTGAGGAAAGTATCTCTACCTGTAATAATTGATTTAGTTATGTGGCACTTAGAATGCATCTCAAAATGAAGAAAGCACGGGTATCATAAAATGTTTATGATCTGAGACTCAAAGCATCTGACTTCATAGTTCTTGTAACTTCTATCAACTATGAGATGGTTATTCTTGGGCCAAATATATTATCCTTCTACAAGTTTTATCTGTAGACGTTTAAACATATCACTAATCATTTTTCTTTTAAATTATTTATGTAAGGAAATGCTGCGATGGTAAGTCTTATGGGTTTATTTTACAAACCATAAAAATACGGCCCTTTTTTTATCTCTAATATATATTGTAATTTTGTTTCTCTAATTGAGTTTGTACAATACTCTAGGAGTTCACTGTTTACACAGTGAGGGTGAATAGGTTTTTTAGTGATTTCTGTCTCTATGTTGTGGGTGTAGAGTCATCATTTGGCATCACTGTGGAGCTTAATGAATTTGATGTAGACACATCTGTTCAATTTTGTTTTTTTTTTTACTTCAGTAAGCTGAATTTTTACATTGCTGTGCTTTGATTTTTGTTTGTTTTGGTTTTGGTTTTTTTGCTATAGTTTCAGAAATACCTGTGTTCCATAAACCTTCATGAGTAATCTGTGAATGTTACTGAAATATATTCTAAGATAACAGATGCTAGCAATACAGTAAGAATTTTGTCCTAACATAATTTTGGTGTTTATTTTGTAAGCTTACAGAGCTGGAAGTACTATGGTATCTACTTGATATGTTTAAGAAGAGTGATAAGATTAAACTAGAAAGCCCTATAGGAAAGTTAGGAACTCTCTTGGTTTCAGAGGCTTAAATCTCAGCACCTGAAATGTGAGTAAATTCCAATATTTCTTTAGATTTATCAAGGTCTATGCATCAGTGTACATGAAGGTATGTGTCAAAACATACTTTTCCTTCAAAATATTGTTTTGAGGAAATAGTTGTAAACCAGAGTATTGTCATATCTCTAATTGTTTATCGTTTTAAATTGACCAGTTTTTACCTATCTTACCACTTGTTTAAGGTATCATTTGGTACAAGTGAAAATAAACCCAAACACCAAAACATTTTCTGCACAGACTGGGGAAGATAGGGGCCCAACTGATTAAATTGCTTTCAAGTAAAGTGAATTAGACAGTTAAGAAAGCCACTTTAGGTATGTAATTTTAGAAACTTTAACTCTTAAATAAGATAGTTATTTTTGGTACAACACCAGGCCTACTTCAATATTAATTACAGATTATCCCCTATGTATCTGTTCATTAATAGTAGTTACTTTTAGTGATACAGGACAGAAAATGAAAGATGTTTCTCTTTAGAGTCTCTATGCAACCAGGCTGTTTTCAGAAGCTTCACTGTATGTCATCACCTTGACAATGTACATACCAGAAGTGTATAATCCTGTAATATTGTTTGGACAAACAATATTATTTGACAGTAATCCACTCTTTCTCAAGAATTCCTCTTTCTCAAAGAAGTTTTCAGTGTTTACTTTCCCAAGAATTATGAGAATTCTTAAGATCACAATTGGCATAAAAAGTCTATGTTGTTAGAAGGATGTGTCTATGAAGACCAAGTGTGGTGTCTGATACTTACCTTTATTTGGTCTGTGACATACCCAGTACTGCTAATGGTGTCCGTCATTAGGATACAGATATCAAGAGTGATGCATGTTCTGCTCTATGTTTGGAGTCCGACTCAGGTGGAAATGAACATGGAAGCATCAAAAGCATGGCAGAGGTGTATTAATTTGTCAGTTTTGAAGCAATCAGTTCTACTGAGAAGTCCCTTGTAATCAATGCTTACTTACAGATCATAGTGATTTTTTTTTCCCCATTTACAAACCTCTGTCACTGATACTAGGTGATTTTACACATATCCATCAATTTGTTCTGCAGGTGGACACATACATGTGCTGCTGTTCCACAGAGCTGTACCAGTTCATGCCTGTGTCCATTGTGTATTCATTTGTGTACAGGAGTAGAAGTGGCAGCTGAGTATGCGCTTGTAAAATGAGTAGGCAAAGATAACAACTGAGGTAGTTGGAAAAGAATGTGGGGAGTAGTGGTTAGGAAAGGAAAGAAAAGAAAACAACTGGAATAGGTCATTGCACACTTGGCTGTGACCCAACAGCTGTTGCTTGTCCCGTCAAGCTTGAGCAGAGCTATTCAGGGGCCTAAGGGTTGTGTTAGCCAGGCTATATCCCTGCCAAAGTGAAAATGCAGCACACTTTTAACTTTTATCCGTCTTAGCCTGAAACATGAAGCGATTTCACAGCATAATTATTTCATTGATGGAAGATCTCAATAAGGAAGTTCATATCAAAATTTCTTTTTTCTGGTTGTCTTAATTTTACTTCTAATCTTTGTGTGTCACACTAGATAGATCTCGTTCTCTTTAGAAGTATATCTATCAAATATTCATGCATACTCATGCTCACTCTTCACTGTTAGTTAGTGAAGATCCATGTGTTTAACTATTAATCTTTACCCATAAATCAGTTTCTCGGTGTTACTCTTCATAGCCTGGTGTTGAATATTTCCAGAGCTGCACAGAGCATTTCAAGTGGGATCACTGCTAACAGAAGTAATTATTATTGCATTTCTGCAGTGTGGTTTCATCTCCTGTGATCGCCAGGAAGATTTTATGAAACCACCAGTAGCACGTCCTTTATCTCAGCTATTTCTTCTTTCTTTATCTAGTGGATTCTTTGGTTCTGTTTAGCTTAAGTTGAATCACTTACACCTTAGCAGGAAATGAAAATGTTGTCTTTGAGCTGCCTTTGTGCATAAGTAATTTTACTAATAGTAATCCCTAGCCTACATCTCTGAGGTGACCCATCGACTGCAAGATCCTAAGAAGTTCCTTACAGCAACAAAGAGTTAGCACTGAACACGTTCCTATGTGACGTGATCTAGGTGGATCTGCTTCTGCAGGGAGGTTGGACTAGATGATCACTAAAGGTCCTTTCCAACCCTACCATTCTATGATTCTATGATTGTTCAAAATAACATGAAATACTCCCAGATCAAATTATTCCATGTCTAATTTGAAGTGAGAATGCTACTGTTATCAGCTGGGAAAGTTTTCCTGTAGGTTTTGCAGCTTAGGAATGAAAAATACTGTATGTTTTTTGTTTGTTTTATTATAGTAGTGAATTGGTGTCCTTTATAGTTAGAAGAAACTCACTTAGGCCTTCAGTGCATTCCCTTTAACTCCGTTTTTCTTTGTTTGAAATGGGTCATTTTCCTCCTTAGAAGTCTACTGTTAAAGTGGTTGTAAACTTGGATTTCACAATGTCCCTATTTTTATCAGTACATATCTGAAAATGTGAAGAAATAAGCAATCTGTTATTTTTCTGTTTCTCAGTCAGTTGTATGCCAAAGGTGACAGTCACAACATTTAGTAATTTTAATGTGCTCCAAGTGTTCAGGACTGTTGTGGCTGTGATAATTTTACAGGACAGTATGCTGATACAACTGTCCTTGTATTATTGACATTTCTGGATTGGTACAAGTACTGTTATTTGCAGATATAAGTATTAGAAGCACTCATTCCTGCTCTAGTAACATTCCCGGGTAAGTAAAGAAACACTCCATTTGAAATGCGTTGTCAATTTGCTTAGTATCTATTTTGCAGCTGATCATTTGTGCTTTTGACCTTGATGTTACAATGCATAGAACTACTCCAGGCCACGTTCATAGCAACTCCATCAGTCATGAAAAAAAGCAATTAAGATACAACTCTTCTTTGCAAGCTTCTTTTCACGTTTAATGCTGAAAAAATATCCATTTGTTTTAACTATTTATTAGTTTTGTTTGATGACACTTTGCAGTACATGTGTTAGTAATTTTAACTTCCTATTGGTGTTTTGCTATGTTTATCACTAATCTCCAGTTTTTAAGAAGAACAAGGAGCAAAATTGTAAAATATGAGGGACAAACAGTGATTTTATTGTGATAACTTGTTTCTAACTTGAACAGGTAAAAATCTCTACTGAAAAGCAGGGAGCAGAGAATGTTTATTTAGGACAGGAAGAGATGTATAATCTGAATTACTGTTGGAATAAAGTGCATGTCTTTTTGCAGACCTTGCTTTCAGGAAGGAAAGCTTTATCTTTCGGAAATCTCATAAATCATGTAAGTATTAGCAAAGCTAGCATACCACTAAGAAAAGACAAAATACTCAAAAAAATGCCGTAGTGCTGCAGAACACAGAGTGCTGGTACATTATTAATAGTACTCTGGAAACTGTTGAAGGATCACAGTATGATTGTTTAGTGTTGGGAAGAAGTCTTTGTAGCATGTGTTGAGAGAATTGTTTAATGGAACAAGGAGACTGTGTTTTTGCTTACATGTACCATATAGTGAGAAATTTAATGAGAAAGTACTTTCTAGAGTAAATTGCTTCATGACTACAGGAATGATGTATAGGAATATGCCAGTTTCAGTAGCTAGACCATATCAAATAGACATGATACCTTTGGGAACTCTTTTTCTCATACAGTATGTGGCCTTTTTTTTTCTGAGCTTCACACTGCTGACTTTGAAAGATGCAGTTTGCAGCTGCCGTCAGTAGTTTAAACAGAAGTGCTTGGGCCTGACCTTTGAGAGTGATTGCCTTTCTCTTGTCATCTTATGAGTGGGATTGTTGAAGATAGATTCCTTTCAAAAGAAAAAGGGAAGAGATGACAGACAGGGGATTCTCCGTGTTAGAAGATTCTATGCTTGCCCTTGGTGTAAAACTTTGACCTGTCACACATGCCGCTAAAGCATGAGGGGTGTTTTGTTATTGTTTTACAGATAACCAACCCTCAGCTCACACATTTATTCCACAGCAGGAGTGTGCAGAAAGGTGTTTCTGTAAATGCTGGTTCAGTCAGTTTCTTTGAATGTGATGTTCTCAGTTTGGATTCTTGGCTTCACTGCAGCTTACAGCTACAATTGTAAAGAAATTCCTAATTAGTTGCATGCTGAATTAAATTGGTGCAAGTGGCATCTATAAAAATTTTGGCACTAAATATCTGGCAGATCTGTATCTTCAGATTGCACAAATGATGGAGACAAAAGCTGTTTATTTGTCTTAGTGGCCTGTTGCTGTGTTACAGCAAGTCTTGGCTGCAGGTCATATGTGTGCTTGAGATTTTGAGTACTGATGTGTCAATTTTTTGACATGGGGAAGGCATAATAACTTAAGAGTGGTTGCATAGTTTTGGTTGAAATAATAATAAAAAATCTTACCCATTCAGACAGGATTACAGGCTTCACAGAATCACAGAATCTTAGGAGGGAAGGGACCTCGAAAGATCATCTAGTCCAACCTGCCAGAGCAGGACCACCTAGAGTAGGTCACACAGGAACTCATCCAGATGGGTTTTAAATGTCCTCAGAGGAGACTCCATAACCCATCTGGGCAGCCTGTTCCAGTACTCTGTCACCCTCACAGTGAAGAAATTCTTCCTTATGAAGAATCCGTCTTTTGGAACCTCTTATGTTCCAGCTTGTACCCATTGCCCCTTGTCCTATCACTGGACATCATTGAGAACAGCCTGGCTCCATCCTCCTGACACCTGCCCTTTACATATTTGTAAACGTTAATGAGGAGTTGAACTATAAGCAACCGAACAGAAATCTTAACTACGAAGGGAAAGGAAGATTTTAAATTACGTCTGTGTAAGTCTGTTCTGTATGTGAAAACAAGTTTAAAGCAACCATCAGGGATGATGTTACCTTGGAAGCTGCTAGAGCTTTACCAGGAACTCATGGCTTGGCAACACAAATGTATAATGCTGACACCTTTCTCTTATGCGATACTCACACAAATGCTGATAAGCACTGCTGAGTAGGAGGCAGGATGGAAGAAGTCATGTGTAGTGGTGTATAGGTACACCTGGGATCTAAATTTTTCTCTGTTTACTTTTTTTTTTTTAAAAAAAAAAACACAACAAACTGTGAAGGGACTAGCTTACTCTATGTAAATATCCAAGGAGCTGGACTATTTGCTGACAGTTGCTGAATTTGGAAGTTACCACCTGTTAACAATACAACAATGCCTAAATATTGCATCTGCTTTTTCTTGTAAGGCACCGAGCCTCCACAGGAAAATCTTGACTTTTCAGTAGCGTGTGGTGAAGATGAGTAGGAGTTCATCTGGCTGTCTAAATGTGGAAAAAACCATGCTGGCCTGCTCATTCTTCTTGCTCTAGCCTTAGCATTAAAAGAAATTTGCTTTGCATTATGAAGCTTGCTGATGTCAGAAGGAAAACAAATTAGGCCCAGATGGCATGATGCTAAATAGAATTGAGTACGAAGTGTGCATGCAAAAAGAGCCCAATCAGTTTTTGCTGATCCTTTCTAAGTGTGAGGAGGAAGAAAAATATTTGGTTTTCAATTCATTTTCCTTAAAGAGACACAAACTGTGTATATGTTGTAGCTGAGCAGACACCTGAATGATAAAAGATTGTCACTGCTTTTAGCAGGACAGTTCTGCTGTTAGTTCTCAGGTTTCCCATTTCCATCATGTTTTAAAACTAGCTGTTGTCTGGAAGCTTAATTTCACAGATAGACAAAGATCAACCCTTTACTGATGGTTAAAAAATAATGAGTCAATTTGTTAAAATCTTCAGGTGAGCACATCTTTTTTTTGAGTAGGTTGGCTACTAATTCAGCTAGAATGGGCCAAATATGTCCAAATTTGTAGTCACACATATTTCTAGTTAGGTTACTACTAGATTTGTTTTTGAGAACTGTTGATGCCTGTAAAATGAAACTTGTAAAAGATTCAAGGAAGAAAAGCTCTAATGGTATTTATTTCTCACCTTTAAAGTGGGAATACCAGATGCTTTTGCTGTTTCCATTAGTAATAGTTTCCTTCAAAGAAATTGAAAACAAGAATGCAGGCAAGCTAAAATGTCTTATATAATGTTAAATTTGATTTCTTTTATACCATTAATGCTTAATCCAAGATAACCCTAGGTTAGGTTCTGGCTTCTGTACATATTAAGGGCACAAAATAAAAATGAAGCCTACATTCTTGTTCAGTTACAGGCAGATCATGCCCTTACTTTGCAGCTTCTATATGCAGTAGTGCTATGCCTCAGTGCTCTCACTTTTTGGCATGAGTTTATAATATTACATATCCATAACAAGAGATGCAGTTGTTTGGTTTTGTTTGGGTTTTTTTTGTTTGTTTGTTTGTTTTTTAATTTTGGCTAAGAAAAGTGTAAATTCAAACATATATTTTGATTCGTCTGCAGTAAAATTACATTCCTGACTAAAAAACTTTTTGCAGTATAAACTTCTGTTGTCCTGCTGATTAAAATGGATCTGAAATATTTTGTATATAAGGTCCCTGCTTCTAAATGTCCTTGCTTCTTGATAAGAGGTGGCTTATCTTTACCAGACATTAAAAACTTCCATCTTTGCACTGCTTTACCAGAATCTTCTTAGCCTCTTTTTTTCCTCTTTTTATCAATCTAGTGTGATATGGATCTTTCTGGTAATACATATGTTATCAATGTGCTATTTTTTCCTAGAGTACCTGATGCCAAGGTGGTTGTGGTCTGAGCCTTCCCCTGTCCCACCCCGAAGAAGGTACTGAATCACAATCCATGTCAGTTTCATTTTAAAGGATGAGAGGATGAAGAAGCCTCTACAAAAATGAAGATGATGAAAGATCTTTCATGCATTCTATATATCAGCTTCTTTGCTTTGTTTAGTGTTTTATCATGTATCTGAAGCTTGGGGAAGTAAACAAGTGAACTTCACAGGATGTCTGTAAACTGGAAGGATTCAAAAAGATTCTTCATTCATCTCCTTGTCTAAAATATAGCTGCTCCCTTCTATTCACTAAGGTGCATTGCTATAGTATTTGGTGGGTGGCAACCTTTTCAAAAGTACTAGGGAAATATCTTGGGATAAGATCTATCCCCTATTGCACTCTTCAGTAGTCATAGATAGTATCATTGCTCTGCAAACTTCCTCCAGGCAACTAAGGTCTATACTAATTCTCACTCAGTAGAAAACCTTTAAAATACCCCTCTTCTAGTAATTCTTCTCTTGACTTTGTTACTCGGAATTGATACCAAAGAAACAGAAACACAACAAAAGGAATATGCTGAACCTCACACTCCAGTGCTCTTTCAAATGAGAAGATAATAAAAAAGCCAAAAGAGTCTGCCTTTGTCTGCTATAGCGCTTGCATCTGGGAAATTCATTTAGGCCTGGAAAGAGAAGATGCAATAACCCCTTTCATCACTACTGATTGCTTTTTATTAAGAATAGTCCAAGCAGGGATTTAAAAATGGCTTCCTAAAGTTTTTAAAGTCATAACAGCTGACTTTCACAGGTGTTAATGCAGTTTGCTGTAGCATTTAGCAGTCTTAAGTTTTCTGTACTTTTCTGTCAAAATTTTTGTTATGAAGTTTTGCTTCTGCCCTCCTCACACATGGCATGTACAGTGTGTTACTTAGGTTCACTTTGAAACCTGCTCACCCTGCTGTAGGATGGAATATGACTCTAAGGAAATATTTTGTATAATACAAGTGGAGAAAAATAGATTTTGTTGTGACCTTTAAGTTGAGCTTCTCTGTTCTGAGCCACATTATTTTGCTGAATAAAAGCGAACTGGAGCCAGCCTATGACCTTTTGTTATCATGCAGATTTGAGAAATGGCAAAAGTCATTCTGATGCTCACAAGCTGCATTACAGAGATAGTTTGTGGCTTATTTATTGTTTGTATTTTTTTTAGGAAATAAGAAAACAAAGCCAACCATGAAGAGATTCAGAATTTTAGTCCGATACCAGAAAAATATAACTATTTTTAATATAGATGTAAATTAAAGCTTCTTTTACAGAGACTGAAATGTCTGAAGTTAATTGCAATCCATGTTGTCTTTAGTCCTTTTATCCCAGAGTTGCTCAATACCTCTGAGGAAAAGGTTTTCACCTCATTAGTCCTTTCAATTAAGAAATCAGTAGCAGAGAACGAGTTAAATGATTTATCCTTAATTTTCTGTGACTTTGTGAATTTGCATTTGAGGCCTTGTATCTTTACTGTCATAGGCTAGTTCACTTTCAGCTGGTGGCTCCTTCATAGCTTGCTAATTGAGAGATACAATGTCCAGAGGAAGCAGAGATGTGCTTTATTTTAAATGTTGATGTTGCAATTTAATCTCCTTCCTTAACGCCCTTACTATCTACTGCTCAGTATTAAAGGAGACTGATTTGTTCATGTCACTGAAAGATGTCTTTCACTGGTCTTTACAGTGCAGGGTTATCACTGAATGGTGGTGACGTTTTTGGGAGGGTACCATATCCTGAAAATATGCCACCTGTTCAAGATCTCTCTCCTTCCTCAAGACTGGAGTGTTGGGAGCTTGCATGCCACTCCATAGTGCTTTACAAAGCTCTTCTCAGTCACAATGTGTTGGGGTAGGTTTAGCACACTAAAAAATATTTTGTCTAGATTCTATCTGTGACTCAGGATTAACTCTGAAGTGCTCCTTGTTGCAACTAGCAGGCTGCCAAATCAAGCTGTTCCCAGCTGTCTCCCATAGTTCCAGAGCTGAGATACCACCTTCTGGATAATCTTGGTCTTTAGGTGTGTCTTTCTAAAATTAATAGTGGATATTCACCTTACCTCCTTCAGCAGTGACAGTTTCACCTTTGTGCTTCTGAAACTTTTCAGGTCGGATCACTGACCTGGTTATTAGCATCGTTATTTTTCATGGTTTTGGCTCCTCCGGGAACAAAAAAAACCCCACAAGCAGCTGCTCTCTCGGTCTCTCCTTCCCAGTAAGATGGAGAAGAGTAACCAAGGGCCTTTGGAACTCCTTAAGGACAGGGAGGGCTCAATTGCCATTTATGGTCCTGGGAAAAACAGACAGGATTACTTGACTTGGGTAGGAAAACAAAACTTTAATCTATCACCAACCAAAACCATAACAAACAGAAAACAATAGAGTGAGACAATGATGAAGGGTACAACCAGCTGTTTAAGACCGCCTTCTCCTCATCTCTCCCTGCTTCCTTGGCTCAGGCACCTGATCCCTCCCCGCTCCCCTGGCCCAAACTGGCACACGGGGGCAGGAAATGGACGGTGCAGTTAGTCCTGTCCTGATGGCTCCTCACATACGTCATATCTCAGGGCAAGAAGGCTCCTCGTCGGTCCTCCGTGCTCCAGCACAGTATCCCTCACATGCTGGGCAGCGTTGCATGAGCTGTTCCAATGTGTATTCATCCTGAGGGCTGCAGCTGCTCTCCACCTCCTGTGTGGGTCTGTCGTGGTTTGGCCCAGCCAGCACAGCAGTCTCTCACTCGGTGCCCCCATTCACCCCCACCCTCGTTAGGATGGCAGAGGCCCCAGTGAAATGGGAATAAAAGGATAAGCAAGGTTGTTGTGGATTGAGACAAGGGCAGGGAGGGCTCACTACCAATTACGGTTCCGGGGAAAACAAACTCCAGTACTCGACTTAGAGAGGAAAGTAGGAAAGTTTATTCTACAAGAAACAGAATGGAATAAAAGCAAAAGGGAGTAGGATGATGAGAAAATTACAACCAGCACTTTAAGATCTATCTCCCACATCTCTCCTTTCTTCCCGGGCCCAGCTCACTGCTCCCGATATCTCTACCTCCTCCCCCCTCAGCGGCTCAGGGGGGCAGGGAATGGGGAATGTGGTCAGTCTCTCACAGATGGGCTCTGCCGCTTCTGTCTTCTCAGAAGAGGATGACTCCTGGCATTCTTCCCCTGCTCCAACACGGGG
>WBNH01008947.1:0-40630 GCA_013401255.1 Urocolius indicus | reverse complement strand
CAAAATGAGCCTCTGCTGCTGATGCGGAGTCTTTAAAGACATGAAAAGAAATCTCAGCTTCACCATTTCTCTCCACAGAATGCAGGGGAGTCTCTGCTCTGCTACATCTCCTCCTCTTTTTCATCACTGAGCTTGGAGTCCGCATGGTTGTTTCTCTCACTGTTCCTACTCCTTGCACCACCACCAGCCAGAAGCAGAAGGGACAGAAGAGGGAAGGAACAGGAAGAAGATGGAGGAAGAAAGCCTCGTCTTCTGGCTTCTTCTTAAAAAGTGACTGTGGAGGCGTCTGACTCAGCCCCAGAAGTGGGTCTGGCTCAAAGCTGGGTAGAGTTGCAA
Source organism: Urocolius indicus (assembly GCA_013401255.1). Classification (NCBI taxonomy): domain Eukaryota; kingdom Metazoa; phylum Chordata; class Aves; order Coliiformes; family Coliidae; genus Urocolius; species Urocolius indicus. The sequence goes on along the minus strand of WBNH01008947.1, from coordinate 40,294 downwards.
ACAGCTTCTTACAGCCCCTTCCCCCTCATCAGAAAAGGCTGTCGTGTCAAACCATGACAGGATCTCTGGCCCTGAGGCACCCCAGCATGGCCTGCACCATCTCTGCTTCCTCACACAGTCTCCTGCCTGTTTGGGTGCAGTCACATTTTCTGGCGTGAGGTCCTCATTATGCTCAATGCCTTCCCCTGTTATGGGGTCCTCCTGGAACTGCTGGTGACTGTCCATCCTGCCATTGCCCTCTGTGGGTCACAAGCACAGCTCTTGCCACAGGCTGTAGGGAGGTTTCTGATCCATTGCTCTTCCTTCCTTCCTCCTTCACTGACTGCAGAGTCTGCAGAGTCACCTCCATCTTGTCCCATTCCTTCTACCTCCTCTTCCACTGCAGATTTCCCTTCTTAAATGGTGATGGCAGAGGAGCCAGATTGGCCTTGCCATGGTTAAGGTGGGTCCAAATCAGAGCTGGGGAAAGTTCCGAGAACTCCTGTTACCAAGCAAAAAGCAGCTCAACACAAACCAAACACACTCTTCTGGCCTGTTTTTTTAGCAAGTGAAGCTGTGTTGTAACAAAGAGATAAAAGTGATACTTCAGGAATGTGCTTCCCAAGCAGGTGGAGCTCATCTTCTTTGAAACTACACTCAATGTAAACCACATTTTTTTTGTGGTAATATTACAAATGGAGCTGTGGAGCTATGGTAGTCATTGGTGTTCTGAGCAGTATGTTTCCAGTGGCATTCTGATTGTGAGAGACGTATCAGTGTGGGTGTGCTTTGTAGAAGAAAAGGACTTAAGAAATATTCCTTATCTTTTTAAAATACAGTTAAAGACTGAACTCTTCTGGATAGACAGATGGTATTGGGAAATTTGGATCTGGATTCACTTTGCTACTTGCATCCAGTGGTACATTTCCAGCAGATGGGCTTTGAGGATTTGTAGATGATGAAGATAAATAATGTGCATCCACTGTGTCACTGACAACTGCTACTGTTCTGTTTTTAAGCCTCAGTTCCCTCCATTTACCAATGCAGTTCTCTCATCTTTGTCTTTCTTTTCTGCCCTGGGCTCTCAGGAGTGAAGCACTGTGAATCATTACCAGTTACCAGAGTCTCAATCAAGTTGTTAAGCTAGGACCAGGAAGATTGAGGCATTGGACATAAAATAGTCCCAGGCTATTGAGTCTCCTGATATGGTAGTGACTGGGCAAAATCTGAAACAGCTTGACTAGCCAGCCAGTTCTCCCACCTAGGGCAAATACAATACTCAAGTAATGCTTTATAAAGCTGTATCCTGAAAATGCCTAAGAAATGATAGGATAAGGCAGCCTCACAGCAAATGCAAAAGGATTGTGTTTTCAGTTAACAAAGTGAATTTACAGTGCTTTTATTCTCTTTTAGGAAAGTGAACAAGAAAGAATCAGCACTAGGAAAGTTGTGAGACACTTGACTGTATGGGACAGTGTAGTATTAAGAGACGGGAAGAAGAATAATTGGTAATTAGTAATACAACACAGGTATATTAAGGCAATGGAAATAAATAATAATGTAAGGGAGAGTAATAGTAAAGTGGTAATGGTACACAGTACCTAGGCAATAGGAAAATATAAAGGCTTACGGCAGGGATACAAACATAAGTGTTTTAGAGTTTCTTTAGTTTACAGGGTAAGGGACCAATATCTTATTAGAGAATGTGTCTGAAGCTTGTGGATGTGGGAACACTGAGCAAGGAAACTGAGAAGCCTTTCTAGTGAGTTCCACCACCTGAATGATGAAAGATATTTGGTGTGTTACAACTCCCTATTCGTATTGATTTAGAGTTGGCTGGTAACAATAGTGGTATTGCACTTACACAAAACCTACCAGGCCTCAAACTGAGCTTTTATTTCATCATTTAATGGCACTGCTTCAGTTGGTACTCATTTACTGGTTCATTCAATTGAAGCATTTTATGAGGACATGAGGTAGCTCTCTACTGATCTTGTATCCATCTGATGTGTGATGTGGAGAGGAGGCCTGGTTTCTTCAACTTACTGTCATCAGCTCTAAATGTGGCATTAAAAAATTGCTTATAATATCTGTAGTACTGAAACTCATGTGAAAGGCCAGAAAGCTATTTTCTACTTATACCTTTATGCCTGTCTGCTTGCTTGGTTCTTTGATTACCTTCTTTTTTGTGATGACAGGAAAAATCCTGTTGATGTAGTTACAGTATCTTTCTTTGGGATTTTATAAGATGCATTATAGAAAGGGTAAAATGAGACTTTGAACAAACACCCTGAATGAAGGTATCTGCCTGACTGGATTCTTGTCCATAATTTGGAGTTCTATGTGCTTTCTTTGTGATACCACTACAGGAACAATGCAGTCCTATGTCAACACATGAGGAGATGCATAATTTCCCATCTGGTGACAGAAGAATACTTACTATAATAATATTAGAGCAATTTGGTTTCATAGTTGAGGTATGAATCCAAGAGCTGCAGCTCATATTTGACATAATTAATAATGCCTCACCCTGTTTTCCTTTTGTTGTTTTAATTTTTTTTTGACACCTAACAGCAAGTTGAACTCTGAATTGTTTAATTTGTGTGAAACGTAAGGCAAAGATAAGTCCTGTGTTTGCTGAAGGTTAGTTAAAGTGTTGGGAAAACATAGACAATAGAGGTTGCTCTGTATGTAGGAGCAAACGATGTTTGGAACATTTTTAGGAAGGGACTATTGTGGCGTAGTGTTAAGAATTCTAGTCTTGTTTGAAAAAAATCTACAACATAGAAAAAAAAATAAAAGTAAGGAAATATCTTTTTCAGCTTACTTACCTGAACAAGATATTCAAAGGAGAAATCTACTTGTTTGCTGCTGTGAATTGGTTACTTGATCACACTGGAAATCACATTAAAGTCTCATATACTTTTTTCCTTGGGTGATCATGCTGCATCTTCCCCACTTGCGTAGTATTGCACCTTGCAGACATTCCTGTTCTCATAGACTGTGGTAATGGGGATTAGGCAGACTCTGTTCAAGAGTATTAAGTTTTTGGATGTTATTTCTAAAGTAAATAGCTATCTGGCACTGAAAGGGTTTCCTCATTTTATCAAAGCAGGCAGTTAATAACTCACAGACTACAGGGGCTGCTTTTGCTGTTTGTTTGCTTCTGTGCTGCTTCCCGTTCTTTGGATTGTTTCAGCATATTGCATCTTCCTGTCCAGAGCTCATGCAGAAATGTTAGCAATTCATCTTAGCATTTTCCCTGTGTCAGCTGAGGTTACAAACCAAACTAACATCATTTTTCAAAATGCCACTTTAGGTGGCAAAGAACTGAATCTGGTAGTCCTTACTCATGTAGAAAAAAAACAGGAAAATCTCATGTTTGCTGATTTAACAGGACAGAATCAGACTCAACTCTCTATAGAATTAAAGTATTTTGAAGTTTACCACTAATTTTATTGTATTTTTGCCAATATTACAAACAAACTGCATTAGATAGTAGATTTTCTTACATGCTTGTAACATCTGAATGTAACTTGAGAGGTGAAATTTTATATACTTAGGTACAGATCCTTAATGCCACCCTTGGCTTGGAAATGTTACAAGCAGTAATACTTTTGACTTGTATTAGTAGTAATAAATCTGGTCTTGAGTACGTTTGCCTGCTTATCTGGGGATTGTATGGGATTTTTTTCGTCCTGCAGTCCTAAGGTAAGCACAGTTTTGACTGAGTTGCCTGAGAGGTTGATGAGCTAGAAGATAATGAGTGCCTTCAAGTTTTGTGGAAGTTTCTAAGAAAAGAGCAATCGTTTAACATTCCAGTGAACCAAGGATTTGCAGATTTACACATCCCTATTGTTTACCATGGAGTTGTCAAAGAGAAATTACTAATAATAAATAAAAATTTTTAGATAATGTACTATATTAGAAGTCAGAGGATGTAATCTCTAGTAAAGCATGCTTTTCTTACTGAATTCTCTATCATCTAGTAAGAGATGAGTTTCTACTTTTTGGAATTCTGTAGATCTGAAAAGCAAGACTTGACCTCTTTTTCAGTGGTATCAGTTATCTAATAAGGTATTGCCACTCTTTATAAACCTTGCCTTACTTCATTATAAAGCAGCTATAAATATCAATCAAGCATAAGATACAAAACTGCAGAAGAAACAGGTGTTATTAGTTTCTGCTCAGATGTGTCTTATGGTCAAGATGAGAAGAGAGAAGTATGAAGAAAGATGAGAAGAGGAACATAATCACACATCATGTTTTTAGAAAAGCTACAACTGTAAGAGTTGCTACTAAAATTGCAACTGATATAACTGAAGCATTCATACTGACAAGCACTACATCTTCATAGTTTTCTTAATGAAAGGAAAAGCTATGAGAATGCAGCAAATGGCCCCATACCTATGGATAAAGAAATGTGGTTTTAGATTTGTCTTTCACTTCTGTGGCATCCTTCCATCTTTCCTCACAGGTTGGTAGAATGGCTGCTCCCGTTTTCTAAATTGGTAAAAACTGAAAGGTCAGAATTAGGGGCTAATTCTGGCACGCTGCACTTACAGTATCATTTTTGTTTGGAGAAAGGATAATTTCGAGTGAATCACAACTGTTTCCCCATTTACTATTGTGGAGTTAGTTTGAAGGGCAGTTTTGGGGTGCATAATTATGTGCCTTCTGATATAGCCTCTTCTGAAAAGAGTCTTTTAACTCCCTTCAGATCATAAATGACTATATGGTTGAATATCTCAATTAAATGGGTTGAAACAGACAAATCCCTAGATGATTTGGTCAGAGTCCATCAGTTAGATGTTATTACTTAGCTGCCATCTTACCCTACTGTCAGTCATGTCTAGAGGGCTGATTCAACTTCTCAGGCATTGCACTACTGTAGCTCAGAGTGAAGCTGGAGGTTCCCTGAAGTGGGATTCTTGAACTCTGAACGTATTTTAGCCAAATCTTCTACCTTAGGGTACTTCAAAGTTTGTAACATTCTCATTTGATATGTGACTCTGTGGTTTGATGGAGTGTAAGATGTGAAGCAGAAACTTGCACTGGATTTTCAGTATTCCAGATGAGTGCATAAAACACCCATGCAAGACGTGTTATGGGACGTATTTTATCATTATCTACTCTCAGCTTTTCTTTGTTTTAAAAATTATTTAGAGCAGAATCTTGATCTTGTTTTTATGCCTTAGGGAGCTACTGGCTATAAAATAATGTGATGAGTGCCTTTGGCCACACGTCTGAGAAGCCATGCTTTATTGTGCTCTATTGTGTGACATAGTTTCTTTTGTTTGTTCTCTGTTTAGTCGTGGGGCAAGTTGATTATTTGATTACAATTCTCAAGGTGGTATAATTGTTCCCGTTAACTCATCAGTTGCAACAAACAAAAAGCCTTTCCTGATTTTGTTTGTTTTCCAAGCAAAACAAACAAACAAACAAACACTCAAAGCTGCATTTGCACTGAAAGCAGAATGTTAGATGAGACTAAGCCATTTTGCCAGGAAAACAATTCAGAGGTTGTAAGTTTTTACTTAGAAAGGCCTGCTATTGTAAGAGTCAAACAAAGCAACGTTAGGGAAGATTGCAAGTGCATAATTTCTCTTCTCTACTACTGCCTGTATGATAGTTGAAGCCAAATATTTTTTTCCATTTTGTAAGGAGAACCAGAAGTTCTAATTCTTCAGAGTAGTCTAATCAATTAATAGATTAGCATGAAGTAGCATCTATCTGTTGCCCAAGACTGCACATCTGATAACAGTGCAGTTGCTTGGATTGTAAGAACATGTAAGATCAGGGTGCATTTAGGAATGTGTATTTGGTTTAACAAGTGTCTTACTGAAAAAAATCAAGAGCAGGACTAATTGAAAATATCTGAACTTATGTTCCTCAAAGTGAACATGTGTTGCCAATGTTTATAATAATGACTTACTAAGTCAGTCATATGACAAAAATAGTTTGAGTGGTATCTAAGTGTGTGAGGGTTAGTGTGGATAATTAATGTTTTTTTTTTGCTTTTTTTTTTCTGAAGTATGGCATAGGTAGAACTTTTCCACTTTGCTAAAACAAACATTAAAGGATCCAGTGGTCTAGAAATCCCTGTACTCAGTAGATGTTAACTTCCATTATAAGGTCAAGGAGTGATTTCTTTTTTAACTTTTACTGTCATGTATGCTGCAATTCTTTCTGTCGTATGCCTGAGGAAAGTACTTATTTGGGGATCGTAAGCAATTGACCCCAGTTTTGTCTTGGTGGCATTATGAAAACATAACAGCTATAATAATTTGATATCTGTTGCTGACCCTTTCCAGAGATATTGAAAGTGTGTCAATTCAGCTATTGGAATAATTCTGGGATTAATACAATACAGGTGTTGAAATTTTGTGAACCAGGGCCTAAGAGCAGATGATCAGCAGATGTGTATCAGCCTCAAGTACGTTAGTTTGGATGTTCAGTTTGGATCATTATTTGTTGTCAGAAAAACGGAGGATCAGCTAGAAGCAAGACGTGTCTCCACATGTGAAGTGCTGTTCTTGTTCACTTGTGTCCACTTCCCTCTGTTGTTGCTAGTCTTGTTCTTCGATGCTACTGTCTCAGATCCTGCCACTTCTCAAAAGCAGAGACCTTGCTCCAGTGACCTGAACAGTATTTAGTAAACTTGATGTTCTGTAACAATTAAATAGTATTTTTTTTTAAATTGCACAGAATGTTTCATTTACGTTGTTAGACACAGGAGTGTCATACTGTTTTCACCTGTGTTAGGTTCTTTCCTTAGCATAGGGTTACATGGACGGGGTAAAGGATAAAGGATTTTTTATTTCTGGTGTTACTAACTAAAGTTACAATCAAAGCTATTACTTTTTGCCTTTCACTTCTCTGTTCAGAATAGAGGAATTTTCTGATTTCCTGCTTACCACCTTCACAGGATGGGCAGATTATCTGTGCTGGCCTTACGTGAAGCCAAGCTATGTGGCTCCCAGCTACTACAATTGAAGCTGGCGTTGGCTTTCTACCATTTCCAGGTCTCTTGGGATTTAATTTCATAGTGAAAAGAATAACAGAATAAAAGGGCAATGATAATATGTCATACTTTAGTATGGCTGCTGCTTCCAGGTATGCTCAAAAAAGATTCATCTGTTTGAATTGCAGTAGCTGATTCCTTTGGTGCCAAATAATGATGCGAGCTCTTCACCTGAAGATATTGTCCTAAGTACCCCTCTGACATGAGGTCATATTCAAGGTTCTGATTCTTCTCTTCAAAGCATCTAGCAGCAATGTGTGCTTTGCTGTGGTATCCAACTGACATAAAATTCTGCAATAGATCATGACAAAAACATCAAATCTCTTAAGAGGACAGTTGTGTTTTAGCACTGTTATGGTTTTGGACAGTTGCAGATTCACTACCTTCAGGATCCTAGTATAAAACTCATTTCTCTTTAAAATTATGTTTCCAATGTCAGTGTATAATGAAAAGAAATTCTAAATGTGTGCTCCTGTCTTACCTATAAGAAAAAAGGAATAGCAACATGTCAGCAGTACTACTAATGTGAGGAGGTGCTCTAATAAAGAACCTGCCATCATACCTGAATAGACAAACTACAATGCACAGAAATCATCCAGGATTTAAAGCAATCCAAGTTCTATTTCACATCTTCTAAAAGAAAGTGCAAGAAAAAAATAATTTTGTAAATGTTATAAGACTGAGTACTCCGGGAGTTGGTTATAAAAAAAGTAAACTCAAGAATTTGCTAGACTTTGAGACCGAACCATAATCTTTCACCAGATGATTCCCTGCAGTTCAATGAATCCTTGCTCTGTACAGCCAAAGTGCTTTTTGTTGCAATTTGTGGTTCTGTTCCTCTAGTCTTTTTTTTTTTGTTGTCTTTCAGGCAGACAACTTGGCACCCTCTCTGAGTGCAAACTGAGCATTAGGACTGAGAGAGCACTCTCAGAGATCAAGTGCTGATGTTCAAATGTAAACTTTGACAAAGTGGAATTATTAAATATTCTCACAGTGCAAAAAGTGACTAGACTGTTTTCTTTCTGCATATCTGACACCAAATTACTATAGGACTTTTTATGTTCCACAGCATTCTTAATTTTACTTTAATTGTAAAAGATGCAAAAAATACTACAAAATCCCAAATGTGTGAAATACAGCTAGGTAACAAAAAAGGACAATCAGCTTAACATTGCTTAATTCCTTTTTTTTTTTTTTTTTTTTAAATTAAGCAAACAAATAGCAATCCACAAAACATCCCTGCTGACTTTTAAAACTTTTATATTTTTTAAACTTGATATTAATCCATTTCATCGTCCTTGAAATGGGAACTACAGTTGCTTTGAAATCTGCATTCAGGTTATGTAGTCTTATTCTACTTTCTTTAAGCAGCAATGTGTCTTATGACAAAAGGCTATTTTGTAACTTCCAAGGAGGATTCTTAGTAAATTATGAAAACAGTGGGAAGGGATGGTTTTCTAGCAGACCAATGCTTTCCAAAATGTAAAAGTGTCAAAGCCTTCCTGCCATTAGAGGAACACAGGCTCAAAGTTGAAACTGCTTTGGTCTTGCAGTACTAATACTAGCATAGTCTAGATCACATTTGGCAGAAATTAAAGTTTGTATAAAAACTATCAGCTCTGGTTTAAACAATCTATTTTCCCTCACTCATAGTGAGCCGTTCTACCTTATATTCTTCCTGCGAGTGAGAGGATTTGCTGAGGGATTTGTGGCATGAATGTGGCATATGAATGCCTCATGTTCTGAGTGGTATGGTTAAGCACGAAAAAACCAAAAAGCTGGTATAAGAGTTGATAGAAGTTGACATATCTAATGAAATGCTCATTGAGAATGTTCTACAAAAGCCATTTAGGCATGCCTACTGTTCAGTTATTCAGCTTGCCCTGAGCTATCTGAACTATCAATTCAGAATCTGTTCTGTTAAGAATAAGCTTGCACTGAATGTATGTTGTTTAAGGAATACTAGACAGCTCAAAGTTTTAGTCTTTTAAATTTGCTATTTTTCAGTTAAAAATAACTAACAAACTTGACTTGGCTTGATGGACAGGCTTTTTTGCAGGAAAATTCATCATGTTTGGGAGACAACTTGGTGTCATGCCACAAATATAGTTCCAAGCTTGCCCAGACATCCTCCTGTGCTCACTTTGCATTGGTAAAATCTCAACCTTTTCCCTTACCTCTTTGCATATACTGCTCCATGCTGATTTCTTTACAGCTAATGCAGAACTTCTTCATGTTTTATTTGAAGTACTCTCTGTATAATTAAAATTTTCATATTCCTTCTTGCTGTTGGTTTTTTTTTTTTTTTGGTGGGCCTTCCATAGATGCAAGTTTCACATTTTTGTCATAGTTGTGTGACAGTGTTGTAATTATGCACGTGTGTTATTACACTGACCTCAGCGCAGCCCCGCATTTGCAATTAAGTTGCATTAAGATCAGGACTTTACTGTTAAATCTTTCTTTCTCGCAAACAGGATTTTGTATTACACATGGTCATACCACCATATGAACAATACTGCAATAGAAAATAATTACAGCTAATAGAGAAAAAACTATTCTTAAATAGGAACTCAGACTTTGATTCAGTTTTTGACAGTTATCAGCAACTTTCTTGAAACTTGCAATGTGAAGGACTGTGTCTGAATTTAGCTGACATGGTATAGATTCTGAAGTCTGAGTTCTTGTTGGGATCACAAGTTGGAAATAAAAGAGGGTGCAACAAAATGAAGAAGAATGTAACATTGAAAATATTCCGTATGTGTGTGGTATTGTCAGTAAATATGACTAGTACCATTTATCACACAAATTCAACATGCCTAAATCTGCAGGTTTTAGGTTTCTTTATTTGACAGGAAACTGCACAGACTTGTTTTAATTTGTTCCACTGTATTATTCTTTTCTTTCTCTAAGTAGTTTTGAACTGACCACATAAAACCTACTGATCTGATAAGGCACCAGTAGCCTAAATATTTAGAGTTGTTTGGATTTGGTCTGGAAGTCTACCTACACTTTCAATGCACTTTTATATTATGAAATATTGAGGTTTTTAATGACATTTATCATCCTCCAGATGAAGGAAGAAAATTCATTACTGGCAATAAATGGATACAGCCATTCTGCTATCACTGAAATAACATCTGCTTATGGGAGGTGAGCTTTGGTCCAATATTTTATTCTTTTTCTACATCAGTAGGATTAAATTGGGAATCGGATTTTTTTTTTTCTACACAATAATGCTAAATATTCTCAGCAATTGAATATCAGTAACATTTTATAAATGAGCATATCTGCTGAATTCAAATATGTATTCCTTTGGACCTTTAAATCCTGCTTTCAGCATAAAGACAGATTGTTGGTGTAGTAAATTAAAACTGCCTTACTGCAGCTATTTTGTCCAATGTTCTATCACAGACCCACATTAATATTTGATCCTCTTTAATATTATTACATGATGCAGGCTTTATTTAAATAGATTTGACAGGCCTTTTGGTTGGCTTGACAACCAGAGGGAAAAATTAATGTTCTGCATTTAATCTCAGCTCAAGGCGCTAAATTATTTTGGAGGTCGAAGCTGTCATGCATATCATGCTAAATTATTGAATGTAATAACTATTAGCCTGAACGTCTATTTATAGAGATTTTAAAAAATATTGCTGTTTACTTTATGCATCTTCAGCTAATTTTGAAGGGAACATCTCTTAAGTTTTCCTCATCAAATACAGTACTACTGTATGTTTTACAGATATGGCACTGCAGCAATAGAAACCGAAATGATGGAGTCAGCAATCTTTAAAGCCATGGAAACAAAATGGCTTTCATGCGGACGAATTGCATGGTGTATACAGCCTCTGTAACGTATGCAGTCTTAACTAATTCAGTTAAAACATATTTAACTTTGTGAAAGTTGATTAAAAAGAATCATTTCTTTGTTTCGTCTGTTACTGAGGAGACGTCAGTCCCGAGGAGGATCTCAACTGCCAAGCACGTAACTGAGACATGCAGACTTAAAGCTTAAGGACAGTGACTGGTTACCTTAAGAGTACCATATGCTTTAAGAAAAATGCAGTGCAGTATAGACTGAACAATAAAATGTTATTAACAGTTTTTTAAAGAATGCTACAATAGGAACTGTCACATTAAAGCTTGAGATAATACAATTATTCTCACTGATTTGGTACATGTTTTCATAGCTTTACATCTCCTCTGCTGTCTTCATGTGCCATGCTAATTAATGTCAGGAAGTATGATAATGTATATGCTTTAGAACACTGTTGGGCTTACAGGCCTCTTTGTATAGCAGGGGCTCTGAGGAAAATCAGTCTGTAGGAGTGAGCGTGTATGACATACTACTTTTCCGAATTTCCTTGTCTCTCTCCTGGTACAAGAAGCACTTTCTCACCTCTGTGCATATTGTCATCTTTTGAGTATGAAAATAAGAGGTACTTTATCTGTATAGCAATCCCTAAATGATGCTTTGTCAAGTCAAGCTTCTGTAACTGTTCCCCTTGAAGCAGCATCAATTGTGCCCAATGGATTATCAGGAAGCACTAACATATGGAAGACTGTTTGTCTTCCTTGCAGTGAATAGTGATGGACCAAAAATGTATATATTATAAAAGAGTACATGCTTATCACAAATAAAGGTGAAGATCATTGTACTGGTTGTATGTGAATTGACATATTTTTTTGTTTTGATGTATAAGAGCAGAGAGAAGTCATTACATGGCATGTCTTGTAGAATACATTGATTCAATATACAGTTAATGTAACTGAAGAGCTGCCTTGTCATTCTGACGAAACAAAATTAAATGCAGCCTTGTACAAAAGCCCATAGAAAAATGTGGGGTTTTTATATTTCTGTTGCTTTGAACGAAGGCAGAATGACCTAATATACATTTTTTTTCTTTTTTTCATGACCATAATTTAAATCATTTTGCTGTTCACTGTTTTGATTGCAGTGGAATGATATGTTTTCTCAGTGAGAGTTACATTTTCTTTTTTTTTTTTTAACACACCCTCTAAACCTCAGCCCACATCCATCTCACACTAACTATTCACCTGTTCCAAGTTCATTTCTGAAACACAGAACTTAAAACTTCCCTGTAGCAGACTCTATTGAATAGCTTAAATTATAAATAGAAATAGATAGATGAAATTGCCTTGGCATCAGTACACAAATGGTAATAGCAAAGCTGGGGATAAAGCCTTAGGTGGCTCAAATCTGTGTGCTTTGACCATGGTCTCTTTTGGCTCCAGGGAAAAGAGTTGTGTCCCTTCACTTCAGATACAGACTGTTTTTTTCTAAAAGATTAATAAAGTTTCTCTTCTTTGAGATTGGAAAGGGGGATAAGAAGAAGCCATATCTTTTGGTTCTTTTGAACCCTCCTCTTCAAACAACTTGAACCCTCCTCTTCAAACAAAACTCACATCAAACTCCTGAATTTAGCATCCACATTTGTGTGGGCTTGGTGCTGTGGTTTAGGTATGTTACAGGTATCTCATTTTTGACCTCCGTCACTCACTGTCTTCTACATCAGTAGAAGACAAACTGCCTTCTACATCAGTAGGGAAATGGAGTGTCTAATTGCTCAGACTTCTTGGACCAGTGCTGTCCTTTTTGTTAAAGTGCCTTACTTACCAAAGCATGCTGTTTTCCAGAGCTTTTGCTTAGTGTTTGTACAGTTCTTTGTGGACTAGAGAAAGTTGCAGATAGGTATTTCTTTCTTTTTGCAAAAAGATATTCTAGACAAGTAAAGCTGGTAGCAGCTGGTAGAGGACACATGCAGATCCAGACAAATGTTAGGAGCCTGTGTATGCTTTGTTTGCTTCTTCGTTATTTATAATTTTTGTTTATTCTGAATGACCGAACATGTTTATTCCCAAGAATATATTTTTTTCCTTACATTTGGTTTCTCCTCAAAGTCAGGTAGCCTTCCTTGCTAAATGAATGGGTATTTAACTCTAAATAGAAGATCATTGAGTCGTAGCTACACGTTGGGTGTATTACTACTACTAATTATACTAAATTACTTCTTAATTGTATCTTATATTTCTTTTTGCCATATTGCTGTTCTTTAAATTCCTGATCCAAAATGAGAATATAAAGGCATTTCACTAACTCTGTGAGTGAAGTAAGATTAGTAGTTTTAAGAGTGCAGGAAATTCAATCTGGAACCAAAATTATGAATAGTCCATAGACTGCATTACTCATCACAGCTTGCATTTTGCTGTGCACTGTGAAATGCTGATAAAAAAAATGTATGGCTGTATAGCAGAGTAGAACACTTTTCTGGATACAGAATATTAGTAATAGCTTTCTGTGCTGTGCTTCTGTCACTTTCTCTTCTAGTGAATCAACATGATATGCCACTGTTAAGCAATTAGGATATGTCTCCATGAGCAAAGAGAAGTCTGTTCTTCAGTCTTGTGAGCAAAACTGAATGAACTTAATAAGATTAAATAGTCTCTTCTTTAGTTTGGTGAGCTAATGTGGCTTTAGATCTTCTAACCTGTTCCTAAACAGTGTTTTTCAACCATATCACACCCATTCAGTGGAGTAAACATGACTAAAAACACGCATTCTTCTTTTTTTTTTTTTTTTCTCATTGAGACCTAGTCTTACAGAAATTAATTTGGAAAGGGCCGGAGGATGCCAAATTCAACCTTATTTACTTTAAAGTTAATGATAGCTTTGCTATTAACTTCCACAGGATCACAAACATTGTATAAGAACATGATTTCTCAAGCTATTTCACTAATTAAAAATTGATTTTTGGCTTTGTGTGGATTAAAGCTGATAGACATGGCTTTAGATAGCTGATAGTTGTGGGTGGTTTTGTTTCCACATTGTAAGTCTAGTTGCTGTACAGCTTGTACAAGAACTCAGCTGGAAATAGTGGTAAATCTAATTCTGCTTTAAAAACAATGAACAAATACTGCCAAAAGCTGTGTATAACTATGTACACAAAGATCTAGTACCTGCAGAATTTCACTGACTTTAGTATAAAGCATTTAATAAAACTGCCAGAAGCAAAGTTAGCTACATTTAAAAATTTATTTTTAGGCAAAATCTGAATTCTGACTGTATCTACATATATTTTATTTTTTTTCCCTAAAATTCTGTAGCATATTAAATTGTTTTCCAGTTGCCAGTTTTCACTATCCAGGGTGATTAAAATTAATTATTCATGAAGGGAAGCAACAAAAGCCTTCTGGATTTAATTGTTTGTTCCTTCTCACAATGAAAAACTTTCCAGTTGTAAAGGTCTACTTTCCTGAAGCACTGATCTAGCATATCTTTCCCTGCATCTGTCCATCGGCATTTGGAGTCTGAGTAGGTTCATTCTGATTCTGAGCAGTACAAATTTCTAAACAAAGAACTTTTTTTCATTACCTATTTTCAGTTTGAACAATGGGTTGAAGTTCATAACTGAACTCAGAGGGATGTCTATCTTGACCATAAACTTATATTACCATTTTACTATTGAACAATTCTAGTTCTTTCACAGGTTCTCAAGAATGAATTATCTTCATAATTCTTTTTTTTTTTTTTAAATATCTTTTACTTTGTTTTCGTCACTCCAGTAATCTAGTTGGACCTGCTTCTTCAGGGGGGTTGAACTAGATGATCTCTAGAGGTCCCTTCCAACCCCCACCATTCTATGATTCTATGGTAAGTGCAGGCTGGCAAATATATGAGAAGCCTGCAAATCTGCAGCAGGAGTGGAGCATGTATGGAGCATGCATGCAGGAGTGTATGACCTGCATGCAATGCTATGGACTCTATGACTGTTTAAATGACATTAAATGAAGTTTTTCTACTGGATTGTGTGACATTCTCAGCTAAGCACTCACATTCAGAACTTCACCCAATACATTTACCATTTAGCATCCGATTCTAGTTTTCCTTATTGTAACACTGCAGTGAGAACTTAGTTTAAACAGGACTTTTGTTTGTAAGCTGTGAATCAAAGGGATAGTCTGTCTGCAGAGAGTCTGGGCCATTAGGGGGCTGTGGGAAGTTCAACATGTGTCTCAGAATGGCTCAGGTATTCATGATCCTGGTGAAGGTCAAGTATGTGGACTGGCTATCCCCTTTAACGCCATGCCAGTGCTATTTTCTGATGATTCTGGCTTAGCCATGTTATACACCATAGTGAACATATGTCTGAGCGCAATGTAACAAGACTATTGACACTGTTTCCCATAACATCTGCATCAGAAAGCTGAGGCAGTTTGGATTGGATGAGTGGACGATGAGGTGGATTGAGAGCTGGCTGAATGACAGAGCCCAGAGGGTAGTGATCAATGGCACAGAATCGAGTTGGAGGCCTGTGGCCAGTGGAGTTCCATAGGGATGAGTTCAGGGGCCAGTCTTGTTCAACATCTTCATCAGCGACCTGACTGAGGGGACAGAGTGTACGATCAGCAAGTTGGCTGATGATACCAAACTGGGAAGACTGGCTGATTCCCCAGAAGGCTGTGCTGCCATTCAGCGGGACCTTGACCGGCTTGAGAGTTGGACAGAGTGGAACACCGTGAGTTTCAACAAGGGCAAAGTCCTGCATTTGGGGAAGAACAACCCCATGCACCTGTACAGGCTGGGGATTGATCTGCTGAAAAGCAGCTCTGCAGAGAGAGATGTGAAAGTTCTGGTTGTTAACAAACTAACCATAAGCCAGCAATGTGCCCTTGTGGCCAAGAAGGCCAATGGCATTCAGAGATGCATTAAGAAGAGTGTGGCCAGCAGGTCGAAGGAGGTTCTGCTCCCCCTCTACTCTGCCCTGATGAGGCCTCATTTGGAGTCCTGTGTCCAGTTCTGGGCTTCCCAGCTCAAGAGAGACAGGGAACTTCTGGAGAGAGTCCAGCACAGGACCACCAAGATGATCAGGGGACTGGAATATCTTCCTTAAGAGGAAAGGTTGTAGGAACTGAGGCTGTTACGTCTAGAGAAGAGGAGACTGCAGGGAGGATCTAAATATTTACAAATATATAAATGGTGGATGTCAGGAGATTGGGACATCTCTTTTTTTTCTGTTGTATCTAGTGACAGGACAAGGGGCAATGGGATGAAGCTGGAACACAAAAAGTTCCATTTAAACATAAGGAAAAGCTATTTTACTGTGAGCATGATGGAGCACTGGCACAGGCTGCCAGTGCTGAGGGAGTACTCCATAGATTGTGGAGTCTCCTTTTCCGGAGGTTTTCAAAACCCGCCTGGATATGTTCCTGTGTGACCTGACCTAGGAGGACCTGCTTCAGCAGAGAGGTTGAACTAGGTGATCTCTAAAGGTGCCTTCCAACCCCTCTGCTGCTCTGATTCTGTTAAAATAGTACAATGTATTTGTGTCATTCAGAGGTACGAAATCAATTTCTTTTAAACTGTCTACTATTGTAGGTACAAAATGAGAGATTGTACCTGCTCAGATGATAGCATTCAACCGGGGTACTGCTGTCTCATTATATCTCATAGAAATCTGATGTATAGTAATATTTGGAGACAGTCATCAAGCTTGTACTCCTGGATATAAACCAATATCATAAAGTCATTGACCATAAACAGCATTTGCTTAGCTGCGTGTCCCCAGTGTGGCACTAAAATGTGTGGGTGTCCAGAAACGTGTATAGAATTGTTTTGCTGTTGTAGAGATATAACATATGCTGTGCCTTTAAATATCCATCTTTTAACACTGTATTTAATGATTCTATGCTTGGTAACTGTGTTTCTTAGGTTAAATAATTAAATAGAAGTAGAATATGCAGGTTAATTTCTATCACTTGTTTGTAAGTGAAAACTGATGAGAATCTTTCTCAATTTGCATTTTTTTCCTAGAGAAAAATCACAATATTTTTCATATTTCCTAAAGCAGATGGCCTCTTTTTTATTCTGCTGTTCAATAGGATGAACTAAGCTCTCTGAGATCTGCAAAAAAGGTGTCTGAATGACGGTAGACTATTAAAAAAATGTGGCTAGCTACACATTTTAATGGAAGAGATATTTTAATGGTGAAACATTCCTGTATAGGCAATGTTCACAACCTTTTAATAGTCCTTTCACTATTTTCTGTAATTTCACATCATATTTACAGCTACCCAGAATTCAGAAGTCCTTATGAATAATAGCTAGTCTGCTTTCATTTCTTAGTAGCGATCGTCCTATGCAGTCTTACCTTCTGTTGACCTACATTTGAAGTGCAGCTCTGTGCTGAAAAGCTGCAACTCTCTATTGTGTAAAATGGACTTATTGCTCAACATCCCCTCTTGAATGAAAAGTCAGCAAAATAATAACATTCCTGCTTTTTCCTGCCAGCAACTTGGAGGAAATAGTCTTAAAAAGAAAAAAAGGAAATTTGCATTGCATATTTTTCAAGGATTGCTTCAGTAAGAACGTGGTATTGTATAATTACAGAAGGTGTGATGGTGGCAGTTTCACGTGGCCCAGCAAAGTGGAGTGGAAGAGTTTGTGCCAGCAGAAAGCCTTTCCTCAGCTAGTTAAGATCTGTTCAGAAGCAAATCAAACGTATTCATTCCCTCATGCTGCATAAGCAGTGCTGGTGAGTAACATTGCAATGGGACCTGAAAGATGTACCATTTTTTTTTTTTAGCTTTCCTGGCTGAATGACTTTTCTTATGTGAAAGTGGTGTTTATGTATATATTGCCTGGAGAGGAATATTCTGGATTGAAACACTAACAACTGCAGGGCTAGAGACATTAATTTATCCCCTGACTTATTTCTCAATATTAACTTCCCTGTAGTGAAAGTTTCATCTTTGGTATCAATTCTGTCTCTGACTTTTCTTTAACCATTACCAAGGTTAGAAATAGTAATAGAGTGTTAGATGGAAGAGAGAATAGATCAAGGATCATTGCAAAAAGTGGAAATGGATCAAGGATAAAAGTAAGCTCTTAAATCAGTTATGGACTTTTTAAAGTAAGTTACAGAAATTACTTTAATAGTAGAATGATATGAAATCCAAATGCAAACTGTGATCAGGAAAGGGGAATGATGCAGTGCTTCTTGGAAATAATTTTCTGAGAGATGTTTCAAAGAGAAAGAAGTTGGATAAACCTTGGAAATGTTTTGAAAAATTTGAGGTTACTCAAGTAGGCAGTTTTTGAGTCTGGTGGAATCCCTGATTGAAACTGTGCTCTAATAGAACATCATGGGAGGAAAAGACTGCCAGAACATTCTGTTGGGATGTGGAAAAAGCAACGAGATTTTACCTGCTGCCGAGTGAGATCAGACTGTAAACTGAAAATAATACAGATGATTTCACAAATTGTGAAAGAAGACTTTGTCTTAATCCATGTCCAGTGTTTAGATGGATAATTGTGTGAAGTGAGAGAGATGTGACGAAGCTTGAAAAGAATGGAAGATACCTGAGTAGCAGAGGAATTGTAATTGTGAGTTTTCTATGGACTTTTCTATCTAGTGACAAAATTATCTCCTTGAATACAAATGAAACTTATATTTCTCCAATTTGCCCAGTCTTGCAGAAATGAATTCACTGTAACTAAAATATGATAAAAGATGTATGAACCAGTCACATTGAACACAGACTGGTGCTTGGATCTTAGCTTGCTCTGCAGGGGAACAATCTTGCTAAATATGTCTGTGAGCTAGATGGGATTGCATCAGGAAATTAAATGACGTATTCTAGGGATGAAAAAAAAAATTCAGAAAGACATGCTATCATAGAATAACAGGAACTCCTGTAGATAGAGTGTAGAGAAAAAAGCCAAACTAAGTGAAAGTATGGAAATACTCACAGGCCAGATTCTCAGAAAGGAGGTAAAAGATGTCACTATTTATAAAAAGGTAAAACTAAATGTTAACATGATTTGGTGACTGACAAAGAATATTATAACACATTATCATTCTTAAGGAATGGTAAAGGCTTTGATCTGAAACCAAAGTGTTTGTGCATCCTATAACATAATTACTCTATGGTCCTTCATGTGGTCATTGTTTCTGCAGTCCAGAAATAACACATCAGACTGCCACTCCTAAATGTGGAATTTGATCCATGAATTCTACACTGAAAACTAGATGTGATAAGTGCTCATAAGAGATCTGTTTGATCCTTATGACTTGCCCTATCTTACTTGCCTGGACTGCAAAATATAAGGCACCCGGGTATTATGGTAGTATGGGGTGCTGTCAGCTGAAATTGCTGCTGAGAACACATGGTCTCAGGTTTGTGATTGTGTGGTCACTCTTATTTTGATAGAAGAAACCCCAACCAGATCATATGCTACAGTGAGGGCTGACACTGACCTACTTAGCTGAACCTGAGACCACTAGATAGGTTACTGACTTTTTGCACCTGGTGGTCTTACAGAGGGCTGTCTGGAACTTCAGCAACCCAAGAGAATGTTATCCATGAGGGAAACAAGTAACAGTAGTGTAAAGGGCTGAGCAAAACAGCAGACTGAAACTGCCAATGCACATCTTTTCATCTGGATGGTGCCATCACTGACTGTCTGACAACTTTCATTTACTTGTTGTTTTATCAAGACTTTTTGTGGTGGTTGTTTTGTTTTTCAAAGGTGGGAATGATTAGAGCTAGATTAGAGGCAGAGCCTGACGGAGATGCTTTTCTGCTTCTCATAAGTTGCCTTTTCAAAAGTAATTTTGGTTTCTGTAACCAGTAAAAATACATAGAAATCATAGCTACAAGATCATACTGAGTGTTTTCCTTGATTGCTTCTGAGGAATTGTAAGGATCGCTTGTAAGTCAGTGATAGCACTGATTACAGTGCTAACTGGATATGTTCTTTTTCTTGTCTTTATCTTTCATGTCAATGAAATGCTTTTAAAGTATAAGATATCAAATGGCACAACTTTTCTTCCATACTTCATTTTCTGTTTTAAAAAAATCCCACATTTTTCTTCTTCTTCTTCTGTATCTCCTAGTTATAAATCAGCTAACTGCACCTGCTTCTATAAACAAGACAGTTGTAAGCAAATTATCAAGAGACAGATGTGAAATCCTTTTACTTCTTGTGACTAGTCCTCTCTCCATTACTGTTAATTATTATGATTGCTCCATGAACAGGACCAGAAAGCTATTTGTAGCCTCTGATTAATTTGGCCTGAAAATCGATCCACTTAAGGAAAAGTATCATGCTAAATTCTAGGAGAGAAGTTTGAAGCTGTGTAGATTGGAATACTTCAAACATTTCACAGTCTCCGCTTTGGGATCACAGTTTGTCCCAATGCATGAGATAAAACCAAGGGATCTTGGTTTTTATACCAGCATTTCTTTGATCCTCTGGCATGATAATATAATAATGTAGTTCTGAATCTGGGTCACCAATTTTTTTTTTTTTTTTTTTGTACAGTAGTAGTATACATAAATGCAGAATCCCATAATTGCAGATACATGTAACTCAGCAGAAATTTAACCTGTTTTATGGTTTTTCCATGCCAAAGTTTTAGAATCTGATGACAAGCATCTCATGATTGCCTTCTTATTTGAAATTATCTAAATTGAAACACCTTAAAAATTTACATAGATATTAAACATCTAAAGCTTTTCATACCTTTACTATTATTATTTTTTTTTTTTAATTCAGAATCTTAACTTGTCAAAAGGAAACCCATCACTTTCTGTTTTATTGTAGTGGCACAGCAGGCAAGCCAGATTTTTCTCATGAATTTCAAAATATGATGAACTGATTTTATGGAGGAAGCATTTTTAGGCTGCTAAATTGCTTAGTATGTTTTTACATGTTCTTTAAGCACACATTACTGCAGTTTAAGCCATTGGAAAAACTTGTAGAGAAGTTTTGTTGTTTTGGAAAGGCATTGAGAGGTCTTGTGAAGTAACATCAATGGAACATTCTACTGTTCAGTGGAAGAAAAGCTATTAGAAGATGAATATAAAAAGTAGAAATCTCAAGGACTCCATTTAAATGTGTTTGAGCCACTGAATGCATGATCTTGTTGTGCAGCCATGTATGTAACATAATGCCTCTCTCCAGGTAAAAGGAATGCAAGATGATGATTCTCTCACTTTGGGGCAATGGACGTGGCATAATGGACACTGTCCTTACCTGCTGATTCACACAAACCCCTAACTTATTTTGATTAGCAATGGTCCAGTCAGATCCTTTCATCACGCTTCTAATTCTAATTTTCAATGACCTGTAAAATGAGAAATGTCCAAATTCATTGTCATAAAATATGTATCTTATAAGTGCACATAGTATTCACAGTATTAAGTTCAAAATGAAAGTAAAAGATGAATTGCATCTTGTAAGAAGTATTTAAAAGGATGGTTTAAGAAATGTGATATGCAAATATGATTGAAGTTGATAATTAGCTATAAATTCTTGCCTTCTGGGGCAACTGGAGTAACAACTAGAATACCGAAGGCTGTCCCCCTCTGACCTCCCCCAAAAGGTTATAAACCATCAGTATTCTGAGATACCAAATGCTGGTATTTTTGGCTTTCATGGAGATTAGTTGATTTAATTATATTTAATTTATTGATTGAAATCAATTTAGTTGATTTAATTATATTTAATTATAGTACTCCGTTTCTTCTTCAGAGTACTTTTGATTTATTAACAATCATTGAAAATATTTGTCATACTCAAGATGAAATTCTGTCCACAGAGATAAGTGGCAGTATTGCCATGGACTTGAAACAAATTGATCTGTCATTTGTTAGACCCTCCTGTAAGAAGTAATTATATTGTATTAAAACAAGAAGTCAACGAGCCAGGTTTTCAGTGGAAGGGTGAAATACTTCTTAAGTAAGATCTCTGCTCATTAATATCTTAACAGCATAGCTGGCTTTAAAATAATGTTTTCTCCATGAAGGATTCACAAGGCAGGAAATGGCACTTCTTGGTCTTGTAGATGTGTAACATCACAGTTCCTAATTTGATTAAGGTGTACTGTTCCTCAGATAATGTCATATGGTGTTTCACTGGATAATTTATTCATTAGACTGTGTTTTCAAGCCTTTGTTCTTTGTATAATTTGAAATCCATGGTCACACACCGAAATATTCTTTATAACGTACAGAATTTAAATAATGTAAGAAGACATATCTTTCCTATAGGGAAAAAATATAGCTTTCCTCTAGAGACATCTTTTATAATAAAACTCTCTGCACATGAATCTTTTCATTTCCCACATGTTTTATAATGATGCTACATATGTGTTAGGCTTTTTGGAGTTTTACAACTTCTTTAGAAATGACCCTGTGATTAAAGAACACGTGATTAAATTAGGATGATTGACAGTGCATTTGTTTTCATAGTTTTCTCTTTATTCCTGCAGTCCTGCACTAGTGGTTTTTGCGATTTGCAATATCTTAAAGGTGTGAAGAGGGTAAAGGTGGGAATAATTACTTTACTAACAATATAATTTTATGGTACCAGACTTCCATTAAATGATATCTAATACTCTTGTGTGTCATGTCTCCCTACAACTCCCTTCAAAACAGAGTTAAGTAACAGAGATAGGCACTAATGGCTACACTACAGTAAATCACAAAAAGAAGGAATGACAAGAAGTGAAAAAGATATTGATTCCATTACATTTTTATCCATACTCTTCAGTAATTTGGACCCCACAGTGATAACAGTGAGGAGCAAATATACTTTGTGCATAATCATAAAATCATAGAATGGTAGGGTTGGAAGGGACCTTTAGAGATCATCTAGTCCAACCTCCCTGCTGAAGCAGATCCACCTAGATCAGGTAATATAGGAACACATCCAGGCAGGTCTTGAAGACCTCCAGAAAAGGAGACTCCACACCCTC
This sequence comes from Urocolius indicus, assembly GCA_013401255.1. NCBI lineage: Eukaryota > Metazoa > Chordata > Aves > Coliiformes > Coliidae > Urocolius > Urocolius indicus. The sequence goes on along the minus strand of WBNH01008947.1, from coordinate 17,509 downwards.
CTTGGGCAGCCTGTGCCAGGGCTCTGTCACCCTCACAGTAAAATATTTTTTTTCTTATATTTAAGTGGAACTTTTCATGTTGCAGCTTCATCCCATTACCCCTTGTCCTGTCACTAGATACAACAGAAAAAAGGAATGCTCAAACCTCCTGACATCCACTATTTATAGATTTGTGAGTATTAATGAGATCCTCCCACAATGTCCTCTTATCCAGACTAAACAACCTCAGTTCCTACAGCCTTTCCTCATAAGGAAGATGTTCCAGTCCCCTCATCATCTTGGTGGCCCTGTGCTGGACTCTCTCCAGAAATTCCCTGTCCCTCTTGAGCTGGGGAGCCCAAAACTGGACACAGGACTCCAGATGAGGCCTCACCAGGGCAGAGTAGGGTAGAGGGGGAGCAGAACCTCCTTCGACCTGCTGGCCACACTCTTCTTAATGCATCTCTGAATGCCACTGTCCTTCTTGGCCACAAGGGCACATTGCTGGCTTGTTTAGTTTATTATCAACCAGGACTCTCAGTCTCTCTCTGCAGAGCTGCTCTCCAGTATGTCAATCCCCAGCCTATACTGGTGCATGAGGTGCATTTTCTAAAGTACTCAGTAGTTTAGAAAATTTTAAAAGATGTCTGATTTGAAGCCACAGGCACCTTGTTTGGAAGAAGAATCACACTGCTGCTTTAGGTATGTTCATGCCTGTGATTAAAAGCTTTTTACATATGCATCCATCTCCTTTAGCTGTTCTGCTGCCTCTGTTTGAGAATAACAGTGCTATCAAAGTGACAAAAGGCTAGGTTATACTCCTTAGGGAAGTAATTATAGCAGCACAGAGCAGAAGGTGAAATTATCATTTGTTTGCTATTTTATAATGCAGCACCAAATATTTATCATAGTATTAGTAAAAAAGCCATAAAACTTATGTAGATTTTAGAATATAGCAGCAAATGAACTGGTACTGCAATGAAAAGCTAGGTTTTCATGAGACCCAAAAGAAATCTTTTCTAACAATGGTTTAGGCACAGTACAAAATATTCAGGATGCAGTATTCTGTTGTCTTGTTTTATTAAAAGATATTGTTAGTTTTATCCATGGGTATTCTTAAAAATTTGGAAAGGCTGTTATAATAAGCTCTAAGTCAGGGCTTACTCTATCTGAAGAGAGATGTCACATGTATGTGAAAGGTAGGCAATGTTTTTCATGTTTTAGAAAAAGATATGTGAATACACATCAAAAGCTGTGTATTTACCTGAAGTCTCAACATAAAGAAATATTTTGCTAATCTGCAGTTATATGTGATAGACTGGACTGTGTCAGAAACAAGTTTCATGCAAGTGAGAGAAGCTCACTGTATGAACTTCGCAGGAGACAGTCATGGTTTTGTAGCTCTTGTTCCTCTTTTTCTGTACTGCACTTCATACACTTCTCCAGCAATTAATCTGGTCCTTGAAGGTGCCCACTGCAGGTAGTTAAATATTTGTTCAGCTAATAAATGCTTTATTTCAAATAATGCATTGATGAGTTCTCACCTTCTTGCAACTTAATATATACGCTCATTATACTTCTTTGAACAGATGTTGCCACAGAATAGACACATCTTGGTAAAATCATGTGTGCTGTTGGTACACATTAAATGTTTGATCGTCCCACTGTGGTTCAGGATGTGATCTGACACATTGCACTGCACAGGCAGCATGTGGGTTTGCTGGCCAAGCGATGCAGGAGAGCAGCCCAAGGCTTGCCTGTCGGTGGGACAGCTTCCCTCCCCCTGTGGAACAGGGTATGTGTAATCAGCCACCCTCTGTCCCCTAATGTGTCTAGTAGTACTTTGGTGGGGAGAAGAGTTTGTAACCCCCAACTCAGTAAGAGAAAGATTAATGTAAAAGCTAATGCTTTACATAGCCAAATTTCCTCTAGCAGTGAATGCTTGTTCTGTTGAATGCAGTTCAAACTCAAGAAACTATTTTTCTGTGGAAAAGTGCAAGGAGAATATTGTTTAATGACTGGTAAAATTTTGAGGTGTAATGTAATAGACTTTCAATGTGATTTCAGTGTACAGACTATTTAAGAACTCCTCAGAATCACAGAATGGTAGGAGTTAGAGGGGACTTTTAGAGATCATCTAGTCAAAACCCCCTGCAGAAGCAGGTCCACTTAGATCAAGTCACACTGGAACGCGTCCAGGTGGGTTTTGAAAACCTCCAGAGCAGGAGACTCCACAATCTCCTTGAGCAGACTGTTCCAGTGCTCCGTCACACAGTCTGAGATTCTTCTACCATGTTCTACTAGTACTCATTGTGACTCTTTTGTTGACATATTTGGTAATTAACGTGAGACAAGAAGAAAACAAACAAAAAAAAGGCATAAAAGGGAGTAAGCATGTAGGTTCATATGCAAAATTATTATCTATATATTGAAATATGTCAATTGATAAATTTATGCTTAGTGAAACCTTTAGTAAATGTTCATGCCAGCTGTTCATTAGTTGTACTCATTCACTGAAGCTAAAAACCCCAATTTAATTTCATTTTTCCTGCACAGGAGAATAATACTCAACTCTGTAGACCATTAATGACTTGACTGCTTAAATACAGTGTATTATACTAATACAGATAGTAAAAATATCAATAAATATCTATGTGTTTTTATTGATTATATATTGAAATAGTATATATTTTATCAAATGTAACTACTTCTTTGCTTTTTATTATCTTATAGAAGAATTCTGTTGAAAGAACCAGCTTTCAATAAAATTTGGAATAAAAAATATTTAGCATGTCAGTAACATACTCTAAAGAAAATTTATCTTATATTAATTGAGAAAAAGATTGATTTTCAGATGACTGGGTTTAAGCACTCCTCTAAAAGTTTTGAATTGAAGTATTTTTGAGCCATGAAGCATTTCTACAGAAGTATGTTGTACTGGAAAATACTTTTTTTTTTTTTTTTTGGTAACTATCAAGATGATCAGGTAGGATTGATTAAGTACTGTCAGCACTTGTAGGTTCCAGGCTGTACTCCCAGATGGGGGCAGCATTGCTTTAAAAAGGAAAACCAGAACCGAGCAGTCTTGGACTTCGCAATTGAACATTTCAGTTTGAGGAAGTATATAGGCTTCCCAATCAGACTGACAAATCTGTCAGTTAAGAACACGTTAGTCAGATCAGCATGCTAAATAATCACTGCTGTAGATCCATTTGTCTGTCTTTAAGCAGTAAATGGATTTTAACCAAGGATTCATCAAAGAGGAAACTTGCAAAGAAAATGATTTTGGGAAAACCCAAGAGAACCAACCATGCTTCTTTCTTCTTTAGCCCCAGTGGGTAAATTCTCCTTAAAACTATGCTGCTGTTGTGCATCTTGTCAGTGAAATTGATTGAAATTAATTGAAACCAAATTTATTGCCAAGAGCCTGCAAAAACATCATCTTCTCAACTTTGTCTCTGGTGGTGCATTTTTGGGTTTTCCATAGAAAGGGAGGAATTCCTTCTCCTTTGGTCAGACAGGTGTTTATGCACACTCACTTACCTCCCCTGCCTCAGAGGACCACTGCAGCAGATGGAAAATCATCTTTATTAATCCTAGAAATGAGGAAATATGTTGAGCAAATGATGGTTTGCTCAACAACGGGAAAAAATAAATGGGCAATTAAATTATATTTAAAGTGCGTTACAGGCACAGCTTAGATAAATTTCAAATTCTGGCACTTACTTGGTTTGGAACTAGATCATCATTTTCTTCTGTTCATAAAGTTTAGTTGCATTGTCAGTGTTTCCATAGTATAAAGATACAAGCTGCACAAAAAGTTAATGAGTTTCCCAGAACATTCTAAAGGAGAGGGGTTGGACTAGATGATCTCTAAAGGTCCCTTCCAACTCTGCCGTTCTTTGATTCTATTGTATGATTCTATGATTTTCGTTTGTGGCATATTTGTTTTTTTTTTTTTGTGGCTAGAGCAAAACATAGAGTGAGAAGAAACATCCCATTGCTGCTGCTGCTGCAGAACCGCTACATTAATTAGTCCTGAAAGCTGCTGCCAATTGTTTGTTTGTTAACTAGAACAATCCATTACTCATTTGGTCTAAAAATGGAGGCGTGGCAATCAGAAGATTTGCATCTTTGTTTTTATTACCAAGAATGCTGATCAAAGCCTTGTAAGAATAAATTGGTGACATATACTTCAGAAAAATTCTATTTTCAAGCAGGTTGTCAGCTGTTCCTTTCCTTCCAGGATGGAAGCAAGCTGGAGAGATATAACTTGTGTGCATAAAGTTTGCATGGAAGTTTACATAGCCCAGGATATATTGGCATAGATATATTTAATAGTGAAAAATATATTGTTTGGATGTCCAAAAGCCTGCAGAAATATGTTATAATGCAAATGGAGTTGTTGTTATTATGACCAGTAAGAAAATTACATGGTTTTCCTCAGAGATGCCTATATTCATAGTTTATGATGCTATGTTTGTAAGTAAAGAATCCCAACAAAATGCTTATGGCAACAGCTTCTAGATTTGTAATACACACAGACAAGGTCAATGGAACAAACACATTTATTCTTCCCCCTGAATTTTAGCATTAATAAATTATAGGAGGTGTGTCCTTGTGTCAAATGCTATCTGAGAGAGTTCATGTTATTTGCCCAAGATATATACACTGTCTGACTCTAAATATTGTACAGGTTCAGAAATGCCATGGTGTTCTCCGGGCCAGCTTCTGTAATGAAAATGCATGTGTCTTTGGTATGGTGAAGGAGACTGAGGTCTGGATAAGACTGAATAAGGCTGAAATCTTTTTGGATGACTGAGCAAATTAACTGTTGGATACACAGCATTGCCAGCAGCAGGTGTAAAATTACATTGTGTTCAACCTTTGTGTGAGAATTGCAAGAAGAGTAGTTTTGAGTTGCAAATAGGAAGAGAATAAATCAAAATAGTTCCTAGGGGGAGAAAAGCTAGAGGCAAGTTGTGTGGGGAGCATTTTCATTTTGCTTATTTCACAACTGTGTGTGCATTGCAGAGAGAGGTGTAATTACAGCTTGCAAAGGCATACCTGGGTGGTCTTTATTCAACTCAAATAAACACCGATGCCTTAAGGCTATGATAATATTGACTTCAGAAAGGGAGAGAGCATCCAAAGGATTAGTGACTTCCTTTAGGCTGAAAATAAGTGTAAAACTGTTAAAATGGGAGATATAAAGTGCAAACTAATATTCCTTAATACAATACAACTGACATTAAATTTGAGAGCCATATCCCTAGATAGGTGTTTCATGTGCACATATTATCCATAATATGGCTTAATAATTGTGCTGCTCATGTCGTTGTCATTAGAAATGGTCTCAAATTCTCAGAAATTACTCATATAGTATAAGACAGGTCTAAAGTGATAGCTTTTCTTCTTTTATCTGATTACGGTTGACAGGCTGAAGCTGTAGGACTAGCTCATAAACCTAGTACTTTGCTGGATTTTCTTTAAAGGGTTCATATACTTATGAAACAGCTGGATTTTCTTTAAAGGGTTCATATACTTATGAAACAAACTGCTGCAGATCATTGAATCATAGAATCATAGAATGATACAGAAGTTGGAAAGAGTCCTTTAGAGATCATCTAGTTCAACCTCCCTACTACAGCAGGTCCACCTAGACCAGGTTGCACAGGAACGTGTCCAAGCGGGTTTTGAAGACCTCCAAGGCAGGAGACTCCCCGCTCTCCCTGGGCAGCCTGTGCCAGGACTCCCTCACATGAACAGTAAAATAATTGTTTCTTATATTTAAATAGGTTTTTTTTTGTGTTTCATTACTCCTTGTTCCGTCACTAGATACAACAGAAAAAAGGGATCTCCCAACCTCTTGACATCTACCATTTCTATGCTTGTAATTTTTAATGAGATATCCGTTCAGTCTCCTCTTTTCTAGACTAAACAGCCCCAGTTCCCACAGCCTTTCCTCATAAGGAAGATTCTCCAGTCCCCTGATCATCTTGGTGGCCCTGCACTGGACTCTCTCCAGAAGTTCTTTGTCTCTCTTGAGCTGGGGAGTCCAGAACTGGACACAGGACTCCAGATGAGGCCTCACCAAGGCAGAGTAGAGGGGGATTAGAACCTCCCTTGACCTGCTGGCTACACTCTTCTTGATGCATCCCAGAATGCCATTGGCTTTCTTGGCCACAAGGGCACATTGCTGGCTTATGGTTAGTCTGTTAACAACCAGAACTCCCACACCTCTCTCTGCAGAGCTGCTCTCCAGCAGGTCAATCCCCAGCCTGTATTGGTGCATGGGGTTGTTCCTTCCCAGATGCAGGACTCTACAGTTGACCTTGTTGAAACTCATGAGGTTCCTCTCTACTCACCTCTCAAGCTGGTCAAGATCCTGCTGGAATGGCAGCACAGCCTTCTGGGGAATCAGCCAGTCCTCCCAGTTTGGTGTCATCAGTGAACTTGCTGATAGTACACTCTGTCCCCTCATCCAGTTTGTTGATATTTCAAGAGATTGTGTGGCTGTGTAGATCTATAAAAAATAGAGGACCTAACAGAGCATTAAATATTACAATGTACAAGACCAATATTTTCTTGCTCTCTTCCCTTGTCATAGTAATGAAAAAAATAAGCTATTAAACTGACATGGTTGTTTTGATTACTCAAAATATTCCCAATGTTTTATGCATGCAGGTTGATTGCAAATGTATAATGACTAATATATTTCTCAATTAATTTTAGTCCATTAACTAAAATATTTGTCTATCTAGACAGATTTTTTTTTTTAAACTAACTGTGGTTCTGTGCAGCTGTGCTTCAATTTCTGCAATACTCTTTGAGGGATAAAAATACTTTATTGGATTTTTACTGGTCAACCTTCATTGACATTGGCCATATCTGAATGTTAAAGTCAAACAGGTTTTACTGTATGTGATTGACTCCACAGTGACCAGTGATGAAACACTAACGTTATGTTCTTCATGATTTCAGGATGTGAATAACATTCACTGATGTGTACAGCACGTAGATCCTATTTTCAAAAAGGAAATTTGCATGGAATGTAATTTTTAAACCAAGTTTGCTGTATTTCATACCTATGCAAGCTTCTCTCTGCTTTCATTATTGAGAAAATCTGTAATACCAAAGCATAGAAAATTGTTCAGTTAAGCCCAAGACAGGTTATGAAGAAATCTACATGCAAGGAAGGTATGACTATCTTTGTATCTTTATGATATGTTTAGTGGTTGTAACATATATAACTCCTGGTCAGGGAGTAGTGGAGGAGGAATAGCTTCTGTCATAAAGCCTTTTTACTCAAATATAATTGGTTTGAATTACGGGAGATGGGAGGGCAATAAGTTACATTTAGGCCTTTTATTTCCCCTTTAGGAAAGAAATAGAACTTATGTCTTTATTGATTTTTTTTTTTACTTCCAACTGGTTTCCTCTTTTTATGATGTGCACAAGACAAGAGCATAGGTCCTTTCAAATAATATTTAATTTTTGGTAACATAAAGTGAAAATAATAATATCAGAGATATAGCATGAAGGTGTCCTAGCATTGTGAAATCTTTCAAGAAGTGAATTGAAAAACAGAAGATACCAGGGAATTTCCAGTGGACTATTTTTCCTAACAGGGAGCTTAATAGTGTTGGTATTGGTCAGGTATGCTGGTAATCCTGATCTGTATTCTTGCTACCAGTCAGGACGCGAAAGGCATTAAGATATGGGAAATCTGGATCCAGATGAATGAACAAACACTGATTGCTCCTTTTGCCTAGGTGTCTCCTTAACTTCTTGTGTTTTTGGTTTTTTTTTTTTTAAATCTGTTTTGTCCACTTACAGAACAAAATAAGCTTCTCAGCCCTGAAATCTTTTCATTGAAACAGTATGATTATTTTCTGCACTCCCTAGTCATTTGAGCTTTCTGATTACTTTCAAACTTTGTCTAAGAGAGCATTTTTTTTCTTGAGGACACTGAAGCTAAACCTTTTATTTTATTTTGTTCTTATACCTTCCTTCTTCAGCACTGCAGCCCTCTGTTGTAGATCTACAGCTTTTTGCAGCCTTTCCCCACTCATACCACTTATTAGTGTGGAGAGCTGCTCAGTACACTGGACTCAACAGTTTATGTCTGGAAAAAAAGAAAAAGTAGAAATGCCTGCTTTTTACCATTACTCAAAATTAGTCTGTATTAAGTGCTTAGTCTTACAAACTCTTTTCATATCCCCTAGGTGGCAGGCAATAAAAGCCAAAACTTAGACCCTTTGTTATCAGAATTTTAGGCAATTAAAGAAATGTAAATGGAAGAAGTGTTTAATTGTATTTAGTTTTATAACACTAATGCAAATATCCTGGGTCATCCTGGGTGAATTGTAATGTCTTAACAGTAAAAGGTATGTGAAAATCTGAACCTGAGCAAAGCCCAGTTCACTGAGGGTTTTCTTCTGAATGCAAAACTCAGCTGAGTGTTTTCAGCAGAATTTACTCAAGTCTAAAGCTCTTTCACTCTGTCTGGATAGTTTACACAGTAATATTAATGCTATCTACTAGTGCTCTGTCTTTCTCACCAGTTAGTATCTGTTGTCTGCTAACTGGAGAGTAATACCCCTTAACAACTTTCCACCCTGGGGCAATCTCAAAATTATGTTCCCTGAGACTTCTTCTAGGCTTCATATGCCATGAATTTGAACAAAAATTATTGTCCCTTCCTAAAAATGTGTTCTAGTTAAGATCAAAGGATTTGGAACTTTTTTTTCCCCCCAGTTTCTAGACAAAGAAATGCCTTTGAGATGTGCTTTTTTGTATTTGCCCAGTTCATAACATGATGTTTCATTGTTTTTAACAAAAATTTTCCTATTCTGATCTTGACTGTCTCCCTTCCTCAAGTTATAGCAAATGTTTTGCAAGACTTGAGAAGAACAGAGTGAAATTTATATTCAGAGTATCTCTTTCTTTTCCCCTGGAAACCTCTAACAGCATTAACGTTTTGTGGCCTGACTTGATTTAGGAGTGAGGTAGAGAATAAATTTCTCAAGGTTTTTTTTTTTTTTAAGAGAATCTCAACCATGACCGTAGAAACTATTCCACTAAACATCCAGTTTCTTCACAAAACTGAATGTTTCCATGCTATAAAGAAGAGAACTTGAAAAACAATCAGAATGCTATTAGGTAACATTTCTTACAGGGATAAATACAAGATGTGGAGTAGGGAATTTCTCTTACTTTTGATGATCTTTGCTATGTAGATGCAGATATTTAACTAGTAACAGTCTATGTAACGCATCATTTAATAGTTCTGGGATCTTACTAGATTTTTATGGTTTCATAAACCATTTCTTTAAATTTTTCTTTTTTTCTTTCTTTAATCTGCACCTTTCTATACATACAATAAAAAATGGACAACAAAAACTATAGACTTCAGAAATTACATGATTTGCTAGCAAAAAAGCAGCTATTTAAAACTTCAGGATGATTGTTTCATAAAGGAATGTAATGATCGGAACATCATCAAACTTTTATTTTCTTATTTCATTTTTAGTGGTGAAGATAAAAATGAGATGAATATCTTCTACGTTAAAATCATACTGATCTAAGTTCATCTCTTTGTCTAAGGAGATTTAACTAAAACTTGTGTCTTCAATTTTTGAAGGAGGCTCAGTGATGAAATATATCCTTTTATAATCTTATGGGACATATGCTACTGTAGAACCACATGAAGAAGCAAGTGCACATGATGACTTTAAAATGTAGGGCAAAAAAAAATTAAAGTTGCTTTAATGTTTGTCAGGGTAAATATGTGCAAGGATAATGACTACATAAAATCTGACCCATTAATGGAGCTGTTCTAAGTTTCAGCAAATTTATGGCTGCATTTCATGTAGTTTTGAGTACACCCAGACTCCCACCAACTAAGAAAAACAAAGGATGAAAAAATACTCTTTCCATTCTTTCTCTCCTCTCTGTCGATCCTTAAGATGGTTGTTAGAGCTATGAAGGCAGCTTTTTGGTGAGCCAGATACAGGCAGTGCTTATAAGTATGTAAATGGTGGGTGTTAGGAAGTTGGGGCATCCCTTTTTTCTATTGTAGCTAACAACAGGACAAGGGGTAATGGGATGAAGCTGGAACACAGAAAGGTCCTCTTTAACATAAGAAAAAAACTGTTTCACTGTGCAGGTGATGGAGCAGTGGAACAGGCTGCCCAGAGGGGTTGTGGAGTCTCCTTCCTTGGAGGTCTTCAAGACCTGCCTGGCCCCCTTCATATGCGACTTGATCTAGGTGATCCTGCTTCTGCAGAGAGGTTGGACTAGATGATCACTTAGAGGTCCCTTCCAATTCTATGATTCTACTTTATGCCTCAGAGATTGCATTCTCATCTTATTGGTTGTCTTCTTCATGATGAAAACAAATATTTCTTCTCCATAAGTTACAAATTTGTTAAATTTTTAAAAGCATTTAAAAGCTTTATGCTGTATTTTGGTTTGTTTCCCTTACTCATCACTTTTCATATGTTTTTCTTTTGTCTTCTTAAATGCAGGAATGAGCCCATTGACTCTTGCAGGTTACAGGTGTTATCAGTGCAGATCGGTCATCCTCATGATGACCTGTGTGACTGAGCAGAGAATACACGATTAGCATGTGTACAAAGAAGGGTCAAAGATTATCTGATCCTCTGCCTGAGCCTTATTTGATGCCTCTTGTAATTATTAATGAAGTGTTACAAACCACTTTGCTTACTGGATGGTTTGGAAAAGAAACAGCGCCCAAATTTCCATGCTTGCAGAGTTTAAAATTACTGTGACCAAGTGTATGTGCACGTGCACTGGAAAGGTGAAGGCAGCCTGGGTTCCCTTTCCATTCTGAATCATATTTAGAACAAGCATGGGTTTTTCTTCCATTGGTATGGGCACGACACAGCTGTTTGAAAATCCAGGTGAAAGTTTGAAACTATGGACTCCAGTTAGCATGCATAACATAGCGTGTCTATGCTACTGTAGCAATAGGCCCTGAACAAAATTAAAAAATAAGGCTTAAAAAAAAAAAAGGTAGCTTTTCCCATAAACCAAAGTAATTTATCATGATTTGCCTGATACTTCACAGGGGCTCCAAAGGCCTATTGCAACCTGTTGGTTAAAAAGAAATTCCACTAAGAAATGTCTGCTGTTGTAGAAATGTAGTCCTGTGTTTTATATATATTATACAGTACTCAAAATATTATGTGCAATTGATCATATACAATCGATGTAATATTGTGCTGCTACTCCATGCAGCTAGGGGCAGCTAGTGCTCCTTAGATAAGCTTTGTGTGAGTAAAGTAGATGATCTTAACAGAATCTGCTGTATGAGTCATTGTTAAGAGATTAGAAGCCCCCAAAAATTGAAGGAAGAAGCCTCTAGGAAAACAATTGCCAGTTATTAGATAAAAGAATTATAATAACAATGTTATCCATTAACTTTGTGTCTGCCTAATTATTCGTAATGTTACATCCAAATTGGAAAATGGAAGGGGAAGTAAAGCAGGCTAGTAAAAGAAGTATTGGGAGTTAATGGAGGAATTATTCTGTTTCCACCTTGCCATAGACTTTATATTGAAGTCTTGCTACTACTCCACAAAGCCAGAGAGTTCAACAGTATAAATGAAGCTGTTAGTTTTTGACCTGAAAATGAATGTGCAAGGCCTTCATGGATGTTCATTAAGAAATAAAATCAGATATTGAAGTAGAAAAGTAATATCTGGTTATTGCCTTATGCCACAACAAAATAAATGGATTAATAACGTAAACAATGAAAGACTGGATGGAAGTCTCGTTCTGGAGAAATGTGAGAAATAATAAGAAAATTCCGTCTTTCTTCAACAGTCATGCCTGAAAGCAGCCTGTTGTGCCTGAGTTTTACGAAGTGCTGATGTAATGTCGTATGTTGGATGTGCTACAATACATACGGCCTTAGGACCGGGCTGGAGAATGAATGTCAATTGTGATTGCAATTTTCTTGCTTTTGACAATTTTTTGCCAGATTTAGCCTCTCCTGAAGTGCACATCTGCATTTGCTTTTTAGGTTAATACACACAAAATGGATGTAGTATATGTTTACACTTCTATTAATGTTAGCTCTAGATGCAATCATAGCCCAATCCATTTTTCGTAGAAAGCACAGATAAATGATACTCTAGGAGCAGGGAAATCACTGAATTAAATAAGTTGCATTCTACCTACGTGTCGAAGGTAACTTATTTTTGAAAAACAGTCCTATAATTCGATCAGGGTTCTGAATTGATAAAACTTTTTAATCTATTGAATTTCTTATATATTTGTCTCTGCTAAGAGGATGGTTACTAATGTTATTGTTCAAATGCTAAAGTAAATCTGACATAAGTCTTTTAAAAAACCCCAACTTTTCACCATTCTGCTAATGTGTTTTTAAGTCCGTATTACTGCAGTTGCCTCTTCTCATTGAATGAAGGTGTTTTAAAGGAAAACAGAGTTCTGAAGGAATTCACCCTTGGGACACGGTCTGCTAAATCAGAGTCTGGAGAAATTAGAACTGGGGAGTGAAAATTAAAAAAACCCACCAGTGTAGTTGAAGACTGGGTAATTGCAGTCTACAAGAAGAAGTAAGTACTTGCAGACTTGGTTACTGACCATGTCACAAAAAGACAAAATGCGGCTTAAAAGCCTGTTTTCCAGAAATAAGAGCTCTTTACTGGGTGCACACAACTGCATATGCAAAACCAGTTATGCAGGCAGACATCTGCTTGCACCATAGCCATTGAGATACTTACCCTAATACGTAAAAGACATAATTGTGGCTGAGGTCTGCAGTGTGATTTCAGGGAAGTGAAATGGAAAAATCACTTGATCAGAACACATTAAATTTCAATTTTTTTTAAAAAAAATTTCCTTGAAGCCGTACATTATGACAACAGCATTTTTGCCTTAATTTTATCTTAATTCTAGAACTAAAGGATATCTGCATATATACAATTGTATCCCAAATGTTTTAAGTTCTTTTCTTGCTTATATAAAGGAATAATTGTACTGCAGTGAATGTGCCTATTGCAATAAAGGCTGTTTAGTGGTAAAGTTGAGAAAAAAGTGAGGTAAATATTTGTCCTTCCATCTGAATGAACTTATCCTGCAGTTTTTAAAGTGGTTTTGTGTACGTTGTGAGTTTTTTTTCTTCTTTACCTTCTGAAAGCTGATGATGTGAACAGAAGATAAAGCTGTTAAAACTAGTGTAGAACCTAACTTCAGAAAGAGGAATGACTAGTTTTAACAGCACTAAATGATTGCAGTTAATTCTACGTGTTAGTTACTTTCAGACTTTGTGCTTCCTGTTGGATGTAGATAAGAGCAACATAAGTCTAAGTTACAGTCCACTTACTGAAGCTAGAATGTGGTAAACAAACATGTTACTGCCAATATTTGAGTTAAACTGTGCACTTGCATTTCGAGTTCCTGCCAGCCGAACAGACTCACTGAACGTGTTATGAAGCAAGTTACTGCCCCTTCACTGCAGCTTCTCATTGAAATAAAGCTGGCTATTGTAAAGTCCTGGTGATGGTTTTCACCAGACTGTTTGGGGATGGTGAACTTCAGGCAGTCATAAGTCAGTATCATGGAACAGATGGTTCTCAGCTGGGAGCAAGGGCTAGCAGCCGACGTCAGTAACTTAGAGCAGGGTGATGTGATCACTGGTGGGGTCCTGAGAGCTTTAGACTTTCTATAAGCCCCAAGTCCTAACCATGACTGAGCCACGCAGAAGTAATTCAACAGCCATCATCCAGTAGGATTTTTTTTCCACAGTGGCGTTATCTTGAGAAAATTTTAGTTTTGGTCATGTTTAGGGCTTCTCTAATGTTCAGCTTGAGTTGAGGGTAATCAAAGGAAAGTGCAGGCTGCAGCAAAAGCTTGGTTGAGTTTGAGCAGTGGCTGCACGGTTTGTTGCATAAGGCCTAGCCAGGGCTCATAGTGGAGAGAAAGCTTTGAATCTTGTTAGTAGTGGAGCTGAACAGAGGTTGTAAAATAATTAATGTTATGTCATTATTTTCAAACTAGTCTGGTCTTGAGACAAAATAGTAAATAGAAACCAGAGGAGTCAAACATAGTTTCTGTTCCAGAGAAACAGGGTTGGTTTTATCTCCTGTTCTATCATAACCATGTTGAATGTTGCTGGTTTTCTCTCAGGTTTATGAAACATTAATTCTAGGTACAGTGTAGAAACTTACTAGGAATGGCTTTTGGTAGAGAAATGCATATGTTCAGAAGTCTGTTTCTGATACACAGTTTCTTTCCCATTCTTGTTTTATTTCTGTACTTCTGATTTGTAAGGTTCTGAATACAATGTTCTTGCTTCAGGAGGGGTTAATTTTTTTTTTTTTCCCCTGTGTTATACTGTGGCCATGTGATCTCAGCTGGAGCTTGACATGTGGATGTGACTGATTGCTTAAGCAAGGGACAGTGACTGAGAAAGAACTGATGACTTTCACATCATTTTTTGATAATTATAGCTATGATCCAATTAACCTTCATTGCCATCACATGGTTCTTCTGAGAAAACCATTTCTTAGTGTAGTTCCCTAGTCTAATCAAAATTACAAGGAAGTGAATGGTTCTGGACTTGGACTTACCTGAACACTTTTAAAACTCCTTTGCTGTAGCATGCTACTATGACATAATTTTCATTACCTCTAGTGTTACTGGTTTTATGTGTTTGTCATCCTAAATTTATACTGGAATTGCATACTTGCTTTGAAAATACATTTGAAAAGCCATTCAAATGTTCCGAAATGTACCTTGCTTAGGAAGAGAGGTTTTTAATGCCGAAAGAGATGTGGAGACAGAAACAATTCAGGAAAGATGCTTCAAGAAATTGACTTAGAACAACTGATTTACTAATGTGATTGTAAATCTTTTCTCACCTTACCTTACCTCTTCTATTACAATTGACAGGATTCAAAATGATGTGGTGATTCCCTTACTGAATCCACTCTTGACTTCCTACCTTATTTTATATATTTTGTCAAGGATTTAAAGAGGCAAAGAAGAGATTTCATCTTTAATGACACCCTTTATTAAGACCGCACTGTTCTGTTTTCTAATTTGGGACACTACATGAGGACAACAATGTAGATGCAGCTGGGTAAAAGCTGTGCTTTGTTTTGATTTTATAAATCACTACATATGATTATTTAACATCGAAAAATCCAGAAAACTTTTTCAAAGAGTACTGATGTTATTACTTCTGGTAATTCTAAAGAGAAGTTAATTGTGGTCTTATCTTTTATATAATATTTAAATAGAGAAGTATATGTAATGATTATTATTGTTTAATGGTACCTTTCTACATCCCTGCTAAAGATGAGAAGAACAGGAGAGTTTAGCTAGCTGTATATAAAGTGTATAAAGTAAAATCAGCTGTATAAAATTAAGATTATAGTGACACTTTTGAACTCTGAAGAAGGATGATCTTACAGCTTTTTTTCAGTCACATCAGAAGTGAACCTAAGAGATAGTAATGATTATGATCTGCATTGAGCAAAGCTTTTAAACATATGGTTTTTGTTTTTGGTGTTTTTTTTTTTTTACTCCTGGGATTTTATTTCCATAGTGCTTTAGTGATTTATGTTAGTACAGAAAATAAAACTGCAAGCAGAAAGTACAGGCTGAACCTGTCCTCTATGAAGCAGCTAGCGCTGAAGAAGTTCAGCTGACTTTGTCATGCTGTTTGATGAGATGGGCTGCCTCCACATAAGTGTGGCAGCCCAGACTGAATAGGTTGTACTGTTCATCTTGATGCCTCTCTTTTAGATGCCTCTTTAGATGCCTTTCCTACATAGGAAAAAAAATAGTTGCAGGAAAAATATACATTGTAAGAACTGTGTAATGTCAACCATCTAAATACAGTTCCAAATATTTCAGTGATTGTATGCTGAGTTGCAAGAATAAAGTTCTACTCCGTTTATGCTACTAAGGAAAGAGTAATCTTCCCTATGAGATACAATAACTGAATGTGGTGTCTGATATATCTTATTTTTCCATTCCTAAGTTTTTAATAAGTTGAAACATTTTTAAACTTGTGTGACATTCCCATGTATTCAGATACTATAGGCACTAACATGCTCTTGCTTTCCTGATCTTCGTATTTTGGTTTTCATTATAACCTTAGTGCACATCTCCAGGAACAAAGAATGATTTGCATGGGTATAGGGTTGCATGTGTGCTGACTTCCCTACAATGTCTGCTGTGGTACCATTTATCAGAGGTAAGAGAGAAGGAGGTGTTGAAGAAATTTTTTCCTCTCATATTGTATATTAATGTATGAGCAGGAACACCATCCAGTCACAGGGAGGAAAGCCCTAGACTATTTCAGTCAGCCAGTTGCTTCAGTATACTTGATACAGCTGTAGTCAATCTCTTATTCTTGTGGGTAAAAGGTTATCCTCACAACAATCCTTTAGTAGAAATTATTTACTGGGGAGGAGAGAGGTCAGAAAATAACCTCATTCTTCTATAAGTATTTATAAAGTATTTATTATAATTGTTTAACAACCTAGAAGGTCATGACTATTTGGAGTAAAATGAAAAACCTGTTATCAAAAGGGACGTAACAGTATTAAAGTCTAGAACAGAGAATTGTTGCTGAAGCAGGCCAAAGTCTACCTTAGGAAATCTGTATACAAGTGTAACTCAGTGGAAATAAAAGAGGAAAGAAAGAAATCTTTAAAAAATGGAAAATCCACTGTCTGAGGTAAACATTGCTTCAGTGTTTATTCATTTTCACTGTCTGTTTGGAAAGTTTCCACTTTTTTTTTTCCTGTCTAATTCAGTTTAACCATCTTAAAATTACTAGTTTTTATATCCCCATCAGCAAATGCTAAATACATCATCTACTCCCAGTAGCAGATCTTACAGCCTTCTCTTGGACAGTAGAAAACGCATTTGAGTTGAGAAAGCTTTTTCTTGGGAGGCTTTCTGCTGTATACTAAAAGCTATGACTTACAAGCCCATATTTCTTTTATCTTGGACAATCCAATGACATGAAACTGGTCCTCTTGTGTGCATTTTGTATAACTACTAATAAAGATTTTTCTCTTTCAGTATAGTAGGACTTGGAGTATTTTACATTTGTAAAGAGTAAAACAAATTCTCCATATCATTGTCTGTATTAATGAGAATGAACTGCTGTGCTTTTAAAATGTAAAGTTGTAAAAAAAGTGTTGAAAGCAATTCAAGAGTTTAACTCAATGTCTTTACTACTTCATTATTTTTCATGATCTCGTCAGTGTGATGGCTGTACTTTGTATATATGGATGTGAGAAAATTTGAGAGGTTCAGTTAAAAGAGGCACTGGAAAACATTTTGGTGACTTAATGAAAGCACACAGAAGAGACTTTAATAATCTAACAACTTATTCTGTAGTGTGAGTTCCTAGTTGGGAGTAACTGGTAACAGTGATGCCGTGAAGAAGCCAGTCAGACTCAATAGCCAATGAGACTATTCTTTACTGCAGTGCTGGGGTACACGGGGGATTTCT
>WBNH01008946.1:262991-424839 GCA_013401255.1 Urocolius indicus | reverse complement strand
CATATCTCCTCTCAGCCACCTCTAGGTGGAACATTCCCAGCTCCCTCGGCTGCTCCTCATAAGACCTCTCCACACCCTTCACCAACTTTGTTGTCTGTCTCTGGACACGCTCCAGCACCTCAATGTCCTTCTTGTAGTGAGAGACCCAAAACTGAACACAGCATTTAAGCTGTGGCCTCACCAGCACCGAGTGCAAGGGGACAATCACTTCCTTGGTCCTACTGGCTACGCTATTTCTGATAAAAACCAGAATGCCATTAGCCTTCTTGGCCAACTGGGCACACTGCTGGCTCATATTCATACATCTGTCAATTAACACCCCTAGTTCTTTTTCTGCTGGGCAACTTTCCAGCCACTCTGCCCCAAGCCTGTAGTGTTTGTTACATGGGTTTATTTTGGCTCAAGTGCAGGACACGGCGCTTGGCCTTATTGTAGTCAAACATTGATTTGAAAGAAGTCCTTTAAGTATTTGAATGCATACCCTATGTGACTGCTGCTTCCTACAGGAGCTCACTCTTGTCCTTCATTTGTGTACGTTATTTTGCAAGTGACAAATTTCTTCAGTTGTGTTCAAGAAAGGAATGGGAAACTCATCAGAGATTTTGAATTTCATTACTGTTTGCGGAAACAACTGCTAACCTGTGTTTAATTCAAATTTTATTATAGAGAAGAATGGTGGAGTGAATACCTTCAGTTGCTTAGAAATTACCTTTCATGGAGATACAAATTATTAAAAATGGAGCTTTTATATGTTGGGGTTTTACCATGTAAAAAGCCCTGTGTTAGAATAGGGAACAGTTGTCAGTTTTCACGTGACAACATGACAACTGATAGTATATGTAGACTACATAACAGTAACCATTATGAGCAAAAGGCTAAGGCGTCTAGGATTCAGTGTGGACTTTCATAACAAACATTTGAGAGGATAACAATTTAGAATGCATGAACTGCAAAATTTTAGACAGGTATTATGCTGATGTGAGGTGGTTTATTTTCTTGGTTTTACTCTATTTTCTGTGTTTTATGCTGCATCATAATTAAATATTGGATTGTGCCACTATACAACATTAACTTTGTATTGTGTTGGTGATATGTGAAGCTATATATTGTGACCCTGTTCTAGTGATTTGAACACTGGATTTCTTCTCCCCACCACGCCTCTGCTCCTGCAGTATTTGACTGCCTCTTTCACCTAGGTCAGCTTTGCTGTCCTGTCCTCCTACAATACTGTTCCATGCTACTATCGCCCTTCTTTCCTACAACAGCACTTGCCCATGTCTTTGGGCTCCTGCTGTCTGTTGGAAAGGAATAGAATCACACGTTACTTTAAAGCAACATAATGTTGGGATTCCCCTTCTTTTCTTCAGTGTCAGTAGGTCTTGAACTATTAATGCAAGTCTTCAAAATGATTCTTTAAAATTTACACGTGTTTTACATTGTTTTATAATTAAGTTTTAGTGTTTAAAGGAAGAAAGGAATGGAAGTTTTTCAAGTTATTAAATATTAATTTTATTCACATTTAACCCTAATTTACATTAAAGATGTTAACTGAGCTTTTGAATTGAGTGTTTTCGTTTCCTTGTAGTCTCATTGATGAATAGCTGGTTCTTGTCATATGTTGTTCATAAAGGTTGATGGTCCACTGGGATGGGAGGAACAATTGTACTGTCTTGCACTTTCTAGGATGGTCTGTTTGTGATGTTTACTATTTCCTTTAAAAAAAAAAAAACTTAAAAACTCCCTTTTCTCTAAAATGAAACTGAGATTTGAAACAAAAACTCATTTCAGTCTATTATAGAGACTGTTCTGCTTGTTGTATATCTAATTATTTCTTCTTTAAAATTAAGACAGTGTTATATTTCAAATATCTTCTTGTTAAAGGCTTCTCTTGTTTTTTGAATGAGACTTTTGTAAGCTCTGGCTTCTTAGTTGCTTCTGCTTAATGCTGAAAAGATTGAACAAACAGCCTTAAGCACCTTGAAAACTCATTCACTCCAGTATGTGCTAATTTTTGATGCTCTGTATGCAAGTGAAATTAAAGCTATAGATGATGAAATTACCTTTTATATATTTCATATCCAGATTTCTCTGTTATATACAAAGTGAGAGACTGGTTTGAAGACACCTGTTTAATCCTAGGGAAGACTACTAAGTACTCTGGCAGTTTGTCTTGTCTGTATTAACAGGACTTCAGTATATTGGAAATTTTGTTTTCTAAGGTATATTGTATTAGATATAACATATTGATGATAAAAGCTTCTGTTACACATGTGATATGCCTATTATATACTGTAGTATGAATTTAGGTAAAGACAAAAATGTGATGCATGCCATTACAGCTATAGGGTAAAACTGACTACTGATGCTTATTTCGCTTTCAGAGAATTATTGTAAATAAAATGTACTCAGTATACTCCAATTCAAATCTGTATTTCTTACTTGGGAGTTCTGGTAACATAAAATGTATTTCTGTAATTAACATTGATTAGAAAACCTGGAGTACAAGTACAACCTTAGTATTATGTAAACTGCTATAGCCTATTCCATGTGCTTAGTGCATACACTTGCACAAGTGAAATCCTAGTTTTGCATACCCTACAGCTAGGCATTTTTGCAAATGATATAGACTGTTGAGCACAGTGTTTAATAAATTATTGAACTTTGAAGAATCTTGGAGAAGTAGGACCTGCATGTGACTGAGCAGTGGACAAGAATAAATGTTATCCTCAAGTGTATCTAGCAGACAGTAATAGATGCTTGAAAAGACAACATATGAGCACTGAGTGAATGATGGTAATAACATTAAATATTTACGTACAGCAAAGGCATCTGGACAGCAGAAGAGAGACCATTTCTGCAGTAAGGTGGATGAAACCCAATATAATATAGCATAACTTTCTATAGGACAACGAGTATAAGAGTAGTCATTTGGACTCACAACTACTGTATTTCAGTCTGCCTAATTTATACAACATTTTAAAATCTGTGAATCTTTACTGTCATACAAGCTAATTTTCAAGACTTTATCAGTATAAACTCCTCCTGTTAATATTAATCCATACGTGCTATAATGTAAAAATGATTACAAAGTTCAGGAATAAGGATTAATGATTGGATAATAATCAAACATTTAATATTAACCAAATGTACATTGTGACCTGTATGTTACTAAACACTCAGAATCACTCCGCTTTGCTTTACTTTCTTTTTACATTGCATTTTCCAACATAGGAGCAGAGAATTGTGTTCAAAAGTAAGTTGTATTATGGTGATGCTAAGAAGAATTCATGAATGCTAGAAGCAATATCCCTCTCTCTCCTACTCTCTCTGCTGCTGAGCAGTTTCATAGGAGCAAATCCATTTTATTGATGTCCAGAGTCCTTGAAGTGCGTGACACTTGTTTATGTGTCCTTGTCTTGTTTTTTTTTTGGAACACACAAATTACGATTGTAGAAGAGTTGATGTTGCTTGCACTGTACTTTTACAAATAGATAGTGCTTGACTTTCCACATAATTTTAAAAGGAAATTACTAGATTAGAAGCATAACAACTTAATTCATCTACTCTTCAGTATAAAAATTTTCTTAGAGGCTCTTATTCTTTTTAATGCATTCCAAATAGCTTTCAATTATAGGAAAATAATAAAAAGTGACAGTAAATTAATTTATTAAAAATATATATGAAACTTGTATTACTATGATGACCCTGTTTACATTTAATAGTCTCTCATATCATGTAATTAAAACAAATTACTATTGAAGATGAAGTAAAATGGAGTGTTATCAAACCAGTTTTTCATATCTAATTTTTTTTTAACAGCAAAAGAAAACATAGACTACAATTTTAGAATCCGTTACTTTCTGTCCTCAGTGAAGTTTTTTTTTGGTTTGTTTTAATATTTTGTGTCAAAAATTATTTCTTGGAAGTGGATACTAGAAACTTTTGCTTAGGTCTCTTCCTCTACTTGCTGCTTTTGTAGGAAAGACACTTAGCAATTAATTTCTTAGAGATGGCTTCAGCGCAGATAGCCGTTCAATATTTGTTAATTAATCAGCCTCCTTGAGAATATGAATGATTATGGATATGGAATAGCTAAGACAAATGACCAGTTGAGAGTTGGTCAGTCAACCATTTCTTGAGCTATAAGGTCAAGTACATTTTTCCAGTTTTTATGGAAAGAATCTTGATCCTACGGAGGAAAGGACTGGTATGCTGCAAGGGCGGGGGGAAAACATTACATTCCTGCAAACCTGGGAATGATATGTTTTACAAAAGGAATGTGATCGAAATTTAAGATGACATATTCTTTTCTTGAATGAGTTTTGCTTTGAGCTAAAAAGTTTTGCAGGTGATAGCTGCTCTGAGAAGGATTCCTCTGTGTCTGTAAAACTGATGTGAGCTACAGAGCTGGAATGCTGATAACTTGATGCTAGTGGATGTGAACAGAGATATTTGAAATGAGGACTGTAAAGAAGTAAAATGAGCCCAACTGACTGTTTAAAACTTGCCCAGTTTTCCTTGTTTGGTTCTTGGATTTCAATAATTTGAAATTATGCAGCATTTAACTTTTAAGATTGCATCTGGAACCTAGCTAAGTAGCATACCCCTGACTTTCAGAGGGCTGCACATCTCAGGATCTTGAACAGAAGATACTTACTCTGGAGCAGAAGATCTACATGTATTTCTCAAGGTAGATAGTAGTTTGGATTTGTTTTGGATGAAAATTTCTAACATGCAATCAGGAGTTACTCTAGTTTAAAACCACTTCCTAACACAACTGTTAGTAGTGAAAATTATGTATTCTTGTAAAAGCAGATTATTAAAAGCTTGGACAAGAATATAATTTAGTATTATTAATATAATTTACTATAATTAAACTTCAGACTTCTGTTTTTTATTGCTGTCGGTGGCAAATAGGGAGTTACAGTTGGTCTTGACTCTTAATATTGCCTTCTTCCTCTTCAGTTCTCTAACTGTTGTACCATGGTTCATTGCATCTTTCCTTCGGTCTCCTTATTTAAGCTTTCCAGTATGTGATAGCAGTGAAAGTACTCCAGGAAGTGCAAGTCGTTTTTTTGAACCTGGAAGTGTACTTAGTGAAAGAAAGCATGAGTAGAATTTTATGACAGCTTAGGTCCTAAGGCAGGATGTAAATTAAAACATCTAAAGTAGATGTTAGTAGATAGTAGATTCACTGAAAACAATTCCATACAATATCCAAGTTATCTAAACCTTCTTGTGCATAGTATAGGTTTAAAAATATACCAGATTTTGTACTTTCTTGCAAGGCTTTTCCTCTTGTTTCTCCCCTCTACCCACCCAAGAGCATGCTGTAATAAAAATGTATGTAATGCGTTACCAGCTATTTGAGGAAGCATGGATTTTAATTATAAAGAAACGGGAGGAGTTTGTCTTAAGGACCTCTCTTTGTCCTTTTTTTTTTTTTTTTTTGACCAGGTTGAGGTTTCTCCACACTTTAGCTGGATTATCTTTTGAACTTTTCATGTACTATAAATCTTAAGAGACAGTAATGTGAAAGTGCACGTCACTAGGTGGCACTGAAACATCGTTGGTGCCAAGTACAGTCTTGAGCTCTTCATCTGCGCTGCTAGAGCTGCCTGGATTTGTCAGTGTCACAGAAATTGTTTTATTGTTAAAGGGCATAGTGTAATATATTCATCTCCATCCAAGGCAGCTATTTAATGCCCTGAAACATGCCCTCTCACAGCTCTGGCCTGTTGACTATGCTTATTTGGTGTAATAATTAGCAGAATTTCCCACTAACAGTGGTACTTACTAACACCTCACATTTTCCTCTGTGTTTTTGTACGTGATGGATTGTACATTCTATGAATAAAGTTAAGCGGGTCACAGCCTAAGCTCTGTATAACACAGCTATTTTGTGCACAATAGTTTTGAATAGATATATATTAACTCCTTTATAATCCCTATGGTGTGTGATGCAAACAAATCTGAGTCTTTTTATAGTAGGCTATTGAAAACTTGTAAGCACAGAATAATTAACTTGTCAGTTTAAAGAGCCAAAGAAACTGAATGAGGAACTATAGAAATTAGAATACAACGTCTTCTAACGGCATACTGTAGAAGCCTGTTGGAATCTTTATGAAGTTTGGTGCAGATCGCTGTACTGTGTCCTAAAGGATCATTCCTCATATGCATGTTAAAGGTGATCTTTCTTGTGTCATGATGTTCAAACAGTTACACTGCTTAGTATGAAAATACAGGTGGGAAGCCTGAGTTAAACATCTGTTGCTTTTTTTGCACTTCACTACCTGGAAATGAATGACTGTTGAAAATTGTTCTAATGGAAATAAAATAGTCCTCGAGTAAGTGCTGTAGGAGGAATCTCTATAGTGGTTCATTCCAAGTGCAGTGGCAAGGACAGATGGAGTTAAGGGTTCCCAAAATTATTTGGTAGTCTTTTTTAGTTAAACTCCTAAGTAAAAAGCTAATGGAATGCCTATATGATTGATTAATTAAAAAAAAATTATGATTAGAAGCATTTGTCAGCAGCAGCAGCTTAGCTCTGCATGGAGACCATCAAACTTTTATCACTTCTAGTTTAGATGGGAATTGCAGCATATGTACTGTTAAATGATGGTCATAAACTCTTGCCATTTTGATAACATTTAATTTTTAAATTCCTCCTTACAATAATTTATTTTTTTAAATCCTGCATTATCCATTTTTTCACATAGCCCTTCTTGAATTTTTCACATAGCCCTTCTTGAATTCTGGTTACTGATGGAACACCATCATGGAAGGGGAGGTAATACAGCAAGTTAAGCCAAGAAATAAGAACAGAGGCATCTCTGACAGCTTTCTCTTAGCGTCACTTCCTTGCTGTCACTCAGATAATTTTAAGACAGACATGCATACTAGGTATCAAAAAGAGTGGCCTCCATTTTTCAATTTCAGATTAAGAGTACCTCAACATATAAAACCACTGTACCAAATTATGGAATGGTTGGCTTCAGTCCTTGTAGATATTCTGAAAGAAACGGAATGTATTTATTCTTGTCTTTGACATATCCTCTGAGGAAGTAAGAGAGTTTAGATTTTTAAAGGATGTACAGTATTTTTATTCATACAGAGACTTGCCTGCATGCCTTGAATTTTATGATAGTTCACAACAATTCTTCCTTTTGTTAAGTGATACTTCCATCTTAGGGGGTTTGTTCCGTGCCTGCATGCGTTGTTTTCGAAAGGGTTTTTACCTTTTCTCACCATCCCTGTTCCTTTCCTTTATACTAATTTACTTGTGGGCTTTTTCATGGTGTTCTTACATAACATATACAAATATTTACTTAAAAATACAGTCAGAATCTAGTGGTTGCTTTTTCTTTATTGGGTCACTTCATGAATTCAATTCTGAATATTACCAACACAACTGATGAAACATACCTGTATTTTCCTATCAGCCTCCTAAATCTTCAATATCTCTTATGGAACAGAATGGCTGTCTCTCTTCTTCCTTCGTTGAGACAATGAATCCAAATTATTCTAGAATGAATTAGTGCTCTTTGTAGGATTTGATTGATTTTTGCAATTTGACAATAGGAACATACAGTTGTATATGTCCAGCAATTTTTTTTTTCAGCCGAAAGGAGGAAATAAGACAAAGGAGAGTTGTGTTGAAATCGAATTGTCCTCTCTCTGCCAGCCTCTCTCTTTTTCACCTTCATAAATCGAGATTGTATTTGAGAACAGCATGAATAAGAGAAGAGACATTTTAAAAAGATCTGACACTACTACTTCACATTCACCAAGTACATTGATAGCAGCAGGACTATCTAGACTCTTAGACCTGGTGGGTATACAAGTGTATGGGGTGAAAGAACAGACAGACATTTCCTTGAACTAATTTACACAGAAGACTTAGAAACAATTGTTGTGCACGTCTGTTTCAATTGTGTAGTGCTGCTCTGCAGAATTGCACCCCATCAATGAAAGTGAGGGGAAAAAAAGAACTAATAAGATCTGTATATGCAAGCAGTAAAAATAAAAACTAGAAATTAAGTGTTAGCCTTTGCAAGAGTTAGGATTGTTTTATTAAAACGGTATTCCTTATTTCAGAAAGGAACAGTTCTTAAGTTTGCTCAACAAATGTATTCTTAAGAATACATATTATGAAATTTGCCTTGGTTTGGCACAAAGGAAATGACTTAACAGATCTACTTATTTTATAGCAGATCAGTACTCTCTTGTATTTAGTATGCCTTAAGCTTATTCTTTAAATTATGCAAAGTCAGTTTAAGAATAAAATGTGACTGAAAGAAAATTGAGTAGTCCTTCCTTTAGCTGTAATTGTTAATCCTTACGATAGTTCTGTAAACGTTCCAAGTTCTGTTGAAATACAGATTCCACCAAACTCTCATCTACAAGTCTGTATGAACTGTAAAGTAGAAAAGAAATTCTAACACCATTTTTAGAACTTCAGTAAAATATGTTCTTACAGAAGTAGACCAGGATCTCCTGATTCGTAAACCACTGGTGACTGGCAAAGTGATGAATCAAAACCAAACTGAGGAATAAGAGGCATCAAACTTTGAGTCAGTGTGGCTCTACCGCCTGCAATTTATTTTGTTAGGCTGGATGTGCAGAACTTCTTAAGGAAATATGGATGATTCATCATAGTCTTCTGGTCTAAACAGTTTGGAAACCACCGAACTAAAATATATCATTTAGAAAAACATCTAAACATGATATGAAAGAAACAAATCCTGTGAGGGATACTTCATCTCACACAGTGGTGATCTCCTCCAATGGTTAATTATCCTTTCTTTTAAACTGTGCTCACTGTTTCTGGTCTGAACTTGCCCAACCTTCTGTCAGACCCTAAATTTTGCTAAATGTTCTCTGCCCAACTTAAATGTTAACTTTGTGTTCACCATGTGGCTTATTCCAAAGGCTCTGAACAAATCAAAGCCTTTGAGCTAAACAAAATTAACTAAGTTTGAGTTGTTCACTATGTTTGCATTGTTCACTATTGCTATTTTCCTTCAATAACTTTTGTTTGAAAGAACAACCTTCACCTTTTAGCACACCCCATATAGCAATATCCTTCCTGAACTTACATGTCAAATTCAGGTATTTCATTAATAGTTCCTCATATGAAGTTAAGGCAACAACTGCAGTTTTCAGGTTTTTTTAAGTGAGTGTCTTTGTAATTGTTTAGCCAATGGCATAGTTTACACAAATTTAGGAAATACTATGTTACAAAACAATGTGCATTTATTACACAGGTTACTCTTACAAATCTAAGAAATGTTACATATTCCACTTCTTGCCACTGGATACTCTTGTACAAATATTAATTCATGTGTTAAATTTATCTGTGTAATGTGGTCTTTAATTTTTACATCCTTGAATAAAATTGGTAAGAAATGATGTAACGACACTAGCACTGTACTCCTGAGTGACATCTCAATGTTTATACTGTTTTGGAAATATGTTAACAATTTATATGATACCGAATTTGTTGTAACCACGATAACAAATCACTGATGGTTACCTTGAAATTGTTTTGAGGAGAAGAGAGAGAATTTCACAAAGCTTCTGCTAAAAGGCTCCTCTAGCATGAAAAATGTTTGAAGAAAAATCTGTGTTTATCATGTCCTTGAAAAGGACAAATCACAAAGATTGCAGAGAGGCAGGAAGCATGCTGCTAGTTCTGCAGCTGAACCCCAGAAAACCTAGCATACTCCTTCCTTCTGTATATTCTGTCTGCAGTTATTTTGTTAATTGTGACGTATACTCTCAAGAATTATCTTGTAAATACCTTCTTTCAAATACATTGGCTGTGTATCTGGGGAAATGTGACTAACACAAAAGTGGAATACATTTCCTTTTATCTTTAAGGTTTCCAACTGTCTTCCTATTGCTTCATCCCAGAATGAAGATTATAGTTTAAATAATCAAACATGTCTTGGAAGGCTGCAAAGGTCTTAATATTTCACCAAGTTTATAAATGCTTTTATACTTTCATAGTGCTTATTGTGTTAATAAAATCTCTGGAAAGTAATTTAGTTCTGTAAAAAGCTATCAAGAGTCAACAATTTTGTAATGGACTATGAAGATGTTCAAGTACTATGTAATGGGCATGACAGTTACCGCATGTGAAATTTAATGCTCTAGCTCCTTATTGATCTTCCTTGCAGCCCGTTGCATGTCACAAGCATTTGCACTTAGCACCTGCTCTTCCTACATTATGACTGTCTTCAGCATTATCAAGACGACTTTGAAAACCACATTTCATGCTAAACTTTGGTATTTAAGGAAATATCTATATTTTTCAAGTATCCATTTTAACTTTTATTTTGATTGCTCTTTCTTCTGTGTGATGTTTTAACACTTAACAGTACCCTGCCTCTTTTTAAAGTATCCTTATTAAACATTGGATACTTTTCCATAACTTACTAAAATATATATTGATAAAAATCCTTCAAAGCTCCGTATTTTTCTGGAAACAATGAAAAGTTGCAAGAAACTAAATTGCATGTTTGATCATGTTGGTGATTCTGAAGAACTGTATTAATGTGACCTGCTGTTGTGTGTATTTGAATGTTATTTGTCTACATCTACAGAAGTTATAAGCCTATTGCAAAGGTTCAGAATCTCCATCTCAAGCTGTTGATCATCAACAGAAATTAAGCAACACCAGTAAATTTTGATTTTTTTCTCTGTTAAAGGATTGATGCTTAGATTTTTACAATTTGTCATTCCCACTTACTTTCTAGGGACTGGTTGTATAGGATGATTTTTGCTACGTCATGCAGAATGCATTATTGGTGACAGTGACTAAGGTTTCTGTCTACTGATCTTTGGAGACAACCCGATTAAGGACTGCTTGATTATGAAATCTAGTTTCTCAGCAACTGTTTTCAATTTCTTGGTGAAACTAAGCAAAGAATAACATACTGAAATGGCCCAGTGTCCTTATCTATTCCTTGTGATTCACAATCACGTTG
Organism: Urocolius indicus; assembly: GCA_013401255.1. Taxonomy (NCBI): domain Eukaryota; kingdom Metazoa; phylum Chordata; class Aves; order Coliiformes; family Coliidae; genus Urocolius; species Urocolius indicus. The sequence continues at coordinate 413,848 of WBNH01008946.1, read as the reverse complement.
ATCTAAAAGTATTCACTGTTGTAAACTTTTTTATTAGGTGCACGTATACTCTTGTGTCCCTATGTTTGAGAAGAAAACTGAAGAACTAGATATCCGATGGAAACTTGTTTGAATGTTCATGCTATTTTCCTAATACAACTGATCCATTTACCATCTGGTACCTGCTGAAGAGGATGCACAAATCATTTCAGTTGGAAAAGACCTTTAAGATCATCAAGCCCAACTATTCACCTCACACTTCCAAGCCCACTGCTAAACCATGTACCTCAGCACCTCATCCATGTGGCTTTTAAATACTAGTGGGGACAATGACTCTACCACCTCCCTGGGCAGCTGGTTCGAATGCTTAAAAACCTTCTTGGTGAGAAAGTTCTTCATCATCTCCCATCTAAACCTCCCCTGGCACAATTTGAGCCCGTTACCTTTTGTCTTGTCATTCATTACTGGGGAGAAAAGACCGACAAATGATAGAGGGAACAAGAAATGTGTGACGATTTCAAGGTACTTGAAGTGATGGTATAAGTTTGTTGACAGGTGTATTCGGAAGACTTAGAGGCATTTTGTTAGCAAAAAGTGGCAGGTTCCAACAATTTATCTTTTCAAATTTTTGTTCTCATTGCTTGAAGTGCTAACCCATGTGTGACAAATCTATGCTTAGCTGGGTAAGAAAATTGCCAGTTCTGTTCCATTAACAGCCACTGGCCAAAGGAACAATGTTCCTGTAGGTTAAAACAACAATTAAGAGGCCCTTAACATGTCAGGCTAAAGAGAGAGGGGATACTGGTAGCAAAGACATTTTTCACACATTGATTGCTAAGCTGCTTCAATGCATAAATTAACTCTTATTTCAGTTACATCAGTCAAGTATGTTGTGTATATGCATGACTGGTCTGCGTGTGTGTGTGTGAAGCAAAATCTGAGCCTGCTGATTTACCAGAAAGGGTAAGAGAGGTTGAAATTGGCTATCAAAGCCAAACAGTACCTTTGCAGGAGAAAATATCAAAGTTTTTCAGACAGCTTCACATTACAAATACTGGTGTTAGACCTAAAGTCTTTACATTATAGTAGATTGTCCATTATGTGATTTTTTTTTTTTTTTTTTTTTTAATGACCAGATCACTTGAACTACATGCTACTATTTCTGTAACCAGACTGGTGTGTTCACTGGGAGAGCAATATATTGAATGATTATATTAAATAACCAGCATAGACTGTATTATAGTATAGTTAGGAAATGAATTTACAGGCTATTAAATATTGTTAAAGAGTCATAGATAATTTTAATATGAGTTTATGCAGAACAATAATAATAATAACAATGCAATTAATATGAAAATGTGTTTGGCATACAGGATTGGGGAGTGAGGAGCTGTAGCATGCAAAGGGCTATTCAGCAAGTTCATAAGTTTTCCAGTATATTTGATAGGCTGGATTATACAAAGAAAGTAGTACAGACAAGGTTTTTGGTAAGACTTGAGTGTAATGAAGGGTGATATGGAAATGTAACCTGTTCTTGTGAGTAAATGGTGCTGTAAAATTGGCCAGTCCCTTAAGATCTTCTAATGTGTGGAGATAACAGAAATAATTTGAAGAAAAAAAAAACTGAAATCTAATATATGTGATAATGGAGAAATAAAAGCTGTAATAGTGCATTTAAAATGCATTGTTTTATTACTCTAGGTTAATTTCCGACATAACTGGTTTTAGTGGGCCACTTGAATGATCTTGGTTGCTATGAAGTTTTAATAGCTAACACTTGGAAAGCCTTGTAGTCTAAACAAACGTCAACTTCAAAATCACATTCCTTCTTTCAGAAGCTTTCACAAATTTGATGTGTGATGGGGTTTTCTTTTTCAATTTTAAATTTAAAAAAAAAAAAAAGATATGAAAGAATGTTAGGAGCTGAGATTGTGGAAGTGCCGGTAAACCAGTGGCTTTTTTCTAGATAGAGTCTTAGTGCCATGTCACAAAATTTTTACTATATAAGATATTTGATCTTTCTCCTTTATAAAGCCATTTAGCTCTCACTTCAGAGCACCAGCCCTTTTTTCCATGCACTACTTGTAAGAAATGTACAATTTATTGTAGTTGATTAAAAAAAAAAAAAAAAAAAAGATAAAAGAGGAACTCAACCCCTAATGTGTGATCTTATGTGGGCAAATAAGGTAATAGAAAGGAGGGATTTTTGGAAAACCAATGATTTGCAACTGAACTTGTTTCAGATCTTCCTTTCATGACGATATGCATTCTCAGAGTACCTTGCTAAACCTGATAACCTTTTGGAAAACAAAAAGCTATCAGGAAAAACAGCATTGGAGATGTTTCTGGAAATCCATTGGATTGCATTGGAAACAAAAAAATGTGTTTTACCACTTGTGGTCCTGATTTCTCAAACATGTAAAAACAGCAGTGCACACCTAGCAAAACGTTCTAGGACCAAAAAAAAGTCACTGTTTTAAGATATTCTAATGAGAAGACTTGGGGCAGAAGGGCTTTTGTAGTCTTTGGATGGAGATGGTGTTTCAAGATTACTAGGTCTTCTACATGCTGTAGCACTATAACATCCTCTCCTTTAGCCTCAATAAGATTATGAGATCCAGACAGGAAGTAGATAGAATTCAGCCTCAATAATGTTTCATGGGCACTGTTCTGTCTGCGTCTTGGACTTATGTGACTGACTTTTTACGGGATGACTTTTTATGGGATGCTGCTCCTGGTCCAGAGAGATAAGTTGATGTAGTGAAGCTGACATTTTCCCTGAATTTGGGACAAATGCAGAACAGGAAATAGGATTATCTTTTTAGTGATGAATGCTACTTCCATTGACTGTCTCCCTTGTTAACAAATTCAACTTCTTCAATAAAATTTTCAGTGCTTTTTGTGCTAAGTGCTGGACTGTACTCTTACTTGGGAGAAATTCTCGTGCTATTGCAGCCTCAAATTTATAGTCAGAACTACTTTTAATAATATTTCAATGTGATTTCAATAACTAAGTGTTAATTCTGTGCTTGAAATGCTAAGGCCTTCAAAAACTTTTGTAGCCTAGATATTGAACTTTTCTTTTAAAATTAAGAAAGGAATTAAATTTTTGAGGATGATATTGACACCCAACAGGGAAATAAATCACCTTCAAAAATTTTTACACTATCATGCTTCATGGCAAGAAAATGTCATTAAATCTCATCTTAAGTTATAATTAATTTGAAAATAACAAACCACGTGTGTGTAACATAACATAACTGGGACATGTGTTAGGTGTGTTTCTGTTACATCTCCTGCTCTCTTACATAAAATGTGTTACTGTTATTGCCATGAAGAAACTTCGGGAAAAAAAAAGTATAGCAATTGACATATTCCACTTACTGAATTTTGCAACCAACCATCTCACTAATACTAATAGGTGAAGAGAGATTGGTAGTGTCTGCAGGAAGTTAATTGAATGCTCTGAAATTGGACATTGGTGCTTCTGGTATGATAGCACTCACAGCAGCCTACAAAATAAGGTATTTGCAGAGATTTTCTCCTTTCTGGAGGCCCAAATGCAATACTTAAAAAGGTTTCCTGAGCAGTGCACAGTGCATGATGATAATATAGGGAGAGTGTACAGAAGATTGTCAGATGTGGGCGTCACTAATGTAGGTATAAAAATCACATTGTCTTTTCAAGTGTGAGAAACAAAATACTGGCACCTGAATAAACTGTTACACTGTTAATAGATTTTAAAATGTAAAAATCAGATTTATAAAAAAAAAATAAGATATCTGATACTTTCAGATAAAAGCAATGTTGATTTTATTTAGGTGTTTGTGTTGGAAGAGGCTATAAGCAATGCTTATATAACAGTGCCTAGAGTTTCATATCAGCCAGCTGGTATAGCCAGATCTTCAGTTTTTTCTTTGCTCTTTTTCTTTTTTTTTTAGCTTTTGGAGGTATTTGTGAGTAGCTTGATGTTTTTGACATCTGTGTGACAGCTTCTTGCATAAGAGATGAGCAGCGTGTTATACCACCCAGCTGCGTGTATTAGTCTGTACATCAAGCTGAAGCGCAGCACTTAGCCAGATCTGACAATCAAATGTGAACTAGTACTACCTATACACAAGAGTGCATTTTAATGTTGTTTGCTTTTTACCAAGAGACTGGTATTTGACAAAGAAATTGTCAGAATCTCTCTTCTTCCCTCTTCTTTTTTCCCCCCATAGCTATGATATTTTGAAATATATGGGTTTTTTTCCTGCAGATTAATTTGGTTTATCTTACAGATAATGAAACCAACCTAACGTGTGCAATGATTTCATGTAACCTTTTTGTAATAGAGAAGTGATATTCTTTAGAATACACAGCAAATTAGCATGCTATTTTCTGCCAATCTAATCTGAATTTACATTACCCTGTTTTGCTGATGACTTCATGTCAGTACACCAACAACCTGTCCCCAGAGGAAACCAGGGACCTAGAAAAATTGCATTGCTAATTCATAGATTTCAGTGCTCCTCTTCTGAGTCAGTGATCAGCGAATTGTGAGTGTTGGATATAAGTGAGAGCTACCTGCTTTTGGTTTGACTTCATCTTCTTCATAATTTTCAGTCTCTGTCATCTTCCTTGACGCTTAAGTTCACAGAATAAAGTACACAGAAACACTCTTCATAGATCCGTTTCCTGTGCTTATGTATTTGCTATAATCCAGGAGTTAGTTACTATATGTAATATTTCTTTGTTCATTTTGAATAGCATTGCTAGAATAGGGGAGATATTTTTTGATCTGTATATGCAACCCAAAAATATTATGGAAAGGGAATTTCAGAAGAAGAAAAAATGAATGTTGTTTTAAACAATGAATTCCCTTGTCTTATTGAATAATCAATTTGCAGTGCCATCTAGGTGATAAAATGCATAGTTCTTACCATAGAACTTGGTTTTATGAAATTGTTATTGTTGCCTTTTTTAAACTTAAATTCTGTATTTTTCTTTGCATTGCACCCTTATAATTATTTTAAAAACTATATTCCATTTCCATCTGGTCCTGCACTTACAACATAATAATATGGAGTGGCCTGCAACTTCGATTATTTCTTGTGATTGTGTTTGTGTAGTTGAAAATACTGCAATAAAAGTAAGAATTTTAATCTCTTTGCCTGAAATATTTAAGCATTACGGCAGATGTAGTTTTGTGATTTTGAGGTGCATTTTTATTGGTAAATATTTGTTAGTGTTCAAAACTACTAAAGAATCATTCTTGCAAACTAAAAGAAAGAAGAAATAACCAGTGTATTAATTTTCTAGCACAATACTTCCACTACAACAATTTTTACACTGTTGTTAATTTATACATATTTGACATTGAGGTAATGTTGAGTTAGACTGGGGATTGATCAAAGTGGATGGACTTGTCATGAATTGGAATTGTTTAAAAAAATTTAATGGCATGTTTCAAGTATCTCTTGTACTTTTTAAATCTTCATCTGCACAATTAATTGTGTAATGCATACAAAACTTGTGGTTTTATTGATAAAAACCTGGAAAATTGAGTTTGGGGAACATTGGGATTTTATCATGGCAGTTTCTTAGGGATTGTATTGATTAACCTAAAACAGAAGTAAAAAGAGAGGTAAGAGAACGGGAGGGGCAGAAAACCAGTTCTTTACAGCCAGCTGGTTCTCAGCACACTCCCAGCATTAGACCAGACTTGTAACTGTTTGCTGGCATGTCGTGAAGATGGCATTTCAAATATTTCAGGTTGTAGGGCCTTTGGTGTGCAGTGAGTGATGTTTTCTTTTTCCTTCATACACTCATTTCAGGAAACATGTTAGAATTTGCCTGTCATTGAGGCTTATGAAGTACATTATTGAGCTGTTTAAAGGAATATGACCTTCGGTACCCATTGGATACACAAATTGAAGTAGAAAACCAAATGGAAAAGAAATAAGAAAATAGTATCTAGGTATAAAATAGGCATAGTTCTGAAGAACATTAGACCAAGATGGATTTTCATGCAGTGTAATAAAGACTGATTATATAAAAAAGGGAGGAAAAATACTTTGAATTTATAAAAAAAGGGAGGAAAAATACTTTGTGAAACTACCTAACCTAAGTTACTACTTTGTAAGCTGAATAGTTTCACTGATTTTTTTTTGCATCAGTTTTTCCTTATTTAATTTTCCAGAATTGAAAGCAGTAAGGGAATAATACAAGTCATTTTATACTTGTCTATTTATGTCTTGGTTTTTAGTCTAATTTTCTGTTTCAATTCTACCCCTCCAAAACAGAAAAAAAAGCTTCTGGAAGAACTTGGGGAGAAAAGACTTCCATATATGACACCAGCCGATAGTGATTTCCAGCAGTTGGTAATGTATTTCTTTTAACTGTACTTGTTTTAAACTAAAATGGCTGTTTGCACTGAATGACAAATAAATCATTTTTCAAAGAGACACTGTGAAGTCTAATGTGAAAAAGGTGACTGATGACTGATAACTTACTTCCAGGTGGTGTAAAATAAGACCTCTAGAACTGGGATATTCAAGAATAAAAGCTTTTGTGAACTTCACTTATGTTTAGTATTTTGCCTTGAGTATTAGTACCTGAGTACTAAGTAATATGTGTAAATTGCAGTTTCATATGTTTCATAAAAATGAAATGCATGTCACCATTTGCGATAGATTTTAAGGGCTTTTTTGGCTTCTTTCCTCAGCTTTGAAGAGACTTGTTCTTTATAACTTAGGTTTGGCAAAATAGACAAAATAGTAACATACAAATTTGATCTTTTTTGGGCTTAATTGAACTTTTAAGCAATAAGTAACACCTAAGACTTTGCTTACCAAACAATGTGTGCAAACTGGAATGGGTGCCTCAAATGAAACCAAAGAATTTTTTTTTTAAAAACAAACTTAAAACCTGGCCCAATAGCTACATGAGTAGTAAACCAAATGAGGGTATGGAAGCAAATACTTTGCGTTGAGCTTTCTAGGTCAGCTACAAAACATATGGCAAGAATTGCATGTTCAATCAGATCAAATAAGAACACTGTAAGATGAAAAGCATAAGAATCTCATAGACTGAACAGCTACAGCAAGCCTGCTTACATTGCAGGCACGTCACCTTTCCTGTATTGATATATGGCTCCAAGATGTATATGGTAACATAAAAATAGGTCTGACTCTTTCCTTTCAAGGATGAGTTTCTCTTTTACAGGATTTCAAGGCAAATAAAAGTTTAGTGCACATCACTACAGAAAAGGAATGACCCATTTGTGGGTCAGCAACTGGACTGTGACTCAGAAGCATGAAGCCAAACTCCAGTTTTGCCATGGGATTACAGTTGTGTTATTGAGCAATCTATATACTTTCCTCTCCTTTCTCTTTCATTTTGATTCTAGGATGCTTTGGGAAAGGATGGTTTTCTCTGTGTTCTTACATTGCTGTATATAGTGGAAGCTCTTGATTGTGATTTTTAGCAGCTGCAAGATAATAATATTGAAGCTGTTAACCATAAAAGCAGTTCTGTGGGTAAGGGCAAGGAAAATTTTAGAAGAACTGGAAAAATATAGAAGAGCTTAACAGATTGGATTTTTTTTTCTTAAAAAAAAACCCTCAAACACATTCTTTTCATTGTTAAACTAATATTGAAGAAACTCTTCCCCCTTTTGAAACTCAGGCAGCTTATTGTGTTCCTCTTCCTAGTCCTGTTACACCTCCTCGTCTTTGATATCTTATTTTATATCTGTTGCTGCCAAGAGCTGTTGTGCCCAGCATCTTTTTCCCATCTTTGTAAATCCACAGCCTTGTGGACATGGTGGGAAAACAAAAGATGGAGCCAAGGCTGCCCAAGTGGCATCTCATTTCCTTGGCATTAGTAATCCATAAACGTAGAAGGCAATGGGAACAAGATAAGCAGTGAAATCAAACTTGCTCAAGCCTTAATGGGGTTTAGATACGTTATTTTTCATCATACTTTTTTGGTAGTGTTTTTGTGCATGCTAGGTATTTTGAAGTATATGTGATAATCATAAACATCACTTTTAAAATTCTTATGGTTGTTATGAAGTATTCCTTTCATCATAGCTGTACATCTTACAAGTTCCATGATGTTTTAAAGTACTACCAAGTGAACAGGAAAAGAAAGGTGAGAGGTTGAAGATAATGAATTGTCAAAATAAAGGAATCTTTTGTTCTGGAGAGACCTGCATTACGCCTTTAAGGATCCATCCCTTATAAAGCAGTATTCTTTGAACATGTTGGAAAGGTTAGGTAGGATGCAAGTAAAAAACTACAGTATCCTGTCAGATATGGAAACATACAGTTTGAACAAAACTAAGAAATTCTATCACAAGCAAAACTTCACTGATATCCTCTTTAAATGTGTCTTCCCTGATGAAGGATTTTTGAAATGAACCGCAAACTATAGGCTGAAACAATGTAATGTTTAAAGCCAGTTATAAACATGAAAAAGTCTATTAAGAAGTGAATTCAGAAATATATGAAGTACAAACTGTCATTCCATGATGTAAGTGGCAGTTTGCTTATCAGGGGTCCTTTTTGCTGATTTCTAACTTTATTCTGTCACTTGACTCATCCTGTACAGGGATTCTTTGTGCTGAGTACTACCATTAGAAGTGAAAGCAGGTGTATGTTTAAAATCATGTGTATAAAATTCATATGAGGAACTGAGCATCAAATGTGGGAGTTTTTCTATCCTGTAGTTGCCAGTAAGGTACCTACTTCCTGAATGAATAGGGAATTGACCTTTAATACTTGCTGTCAGAGTTACAACAAAGAGTACATGATTACTCCCCCCTCCCCATCCCCCTAAACAAGGTGTCCACTGTGAACCCAGCATTCACCCTGTGTTCTGATCCTTTAATGCTTTCCTTATGTAGGACATAGCGCAATGACTAGTTGGAGATTTCAAGAAGACCAAACTGTTTTCATGTGATGTGTTGGAAATGTGTTTCCACTTCCTGATTTCTTTTGAGATATTTGTGTGGATTGGTTTTTTTGGTTGTTTTGTTTTTTTTTTTAAGATAGAATCCTAAGTACACTGTGTAAAATGATAACAGAGTTCTTAAGCGTGTAATCTTAAAACAGAAGCCAAAGGTAACGTGCCTCTGACTAGCAATAAAATATGGAAGACATTACCTCTGTAGTTCAAGAGGGGAATACAATGTTGTTACTTTGGTAAAATCTGTATGCTTCCTTTCTAGTGCATGTTTTCAGGCATTTAGTTGCTTTGCATCATATTGTTTCCCTTCTTCTGTTTGTAATAATTGTTTGAAATTTCATGTGTATAATTCATGTTAGAAATTCTGTATATGAAATTGTTTCATACTATATATTAATAATGACATTTTAAATATGTTATAGTAACATATGTAATATGGTAGTTGATTTATCTGGCCTGAGGCTGACCAATATACAGAGTTATACTGGGTTGCTATGGTATTGTTAGTACTCTTACACATATCATTTCATAATAGAACAAATAATTCAATAATGATCTTTATATGTCACAACATGCAATGTTCTGTCAACATTAAGTATGATTGTGAAAGAATACTTACGATTCCCTCCAACTTGTGTCCACACATCTGACTGTAGCCTATAGCTGTAAACTCTTAAAATTTGCAGTTTCTGATCTTAGTAGTTATTCTTTATAAGATTTGTTCCACTGTACTATTCAAAGTCTTCAGATATAAAGTACTGATTGAAACGAAGAGGGCAGTTCAGGAGGACCTCTAAAAGAATTATTTCCGGCTTTTGACAGGCTCAGGTGATTGAGTGTGTCGAGTTTATTTTCAGTTCTTTTAATCAGAGCTGGAATCCAGTGTTCTGTGCTGGGGATTGTTGAAAGACCTTCAAACAAATGTCTGAGACTATTTTCAAGCTTTGTTATTTAAAGTTAAACAGGTAAATACTTTTGTCAGAAATAATCATTATCTTTAGATACTGTTATGGGTTTTTTCCCTGTCTCTAGGAACCTACTTTTTGGAAACCATAAGAATGTGTAGAGAAAGGGAGTTAGCCTTACTGTAGAAATTCATAAGAAATGGTGACAAGGCTTACAGATAAAGTAAGATTTATTATGTGTAATCATTACTTTTAAAAATAGGCTTCCTTTAATGTTCCCCTTTTTAGTAGAAACAAATGATCCTATACAGCCACCTCTTCAGTGTGGTAGGAAAACAGCATGTTAGATGCAAAAGTCTGTTTTCATGCAGTAGAAAATGTGAATACTGCCTGGCTTGTGGTTTTATTTTAAAGGCGTCTTTTCTGGATTTTAAAATTAATTTCCTGAAAAGCAGGTTCAAATCTGACTTGGAAGTAAATAGTACTAGTAAAGTGATTGTGAGTTGTACCAGAAGGAGCCCACAGATGGATCATAGATCAGTGTGTGCCGGTGGCTTTTATTTGTTTCTGAAAGCGCTTTGAACATAAGCCGTTATGTAAGTAAAAATTTTGATAGATCAGTTTTGTGCATCCATGTGCTCTTCAGATTTCAGTTTATCTTAATTATTTATTTTCCCACAGCACCACCAGTATTTATCTTTTCCCCAGACTAGTGACTAACTTCTGGACAAACAGTGTAGTCAGTCCTTCAGAGCTTGACACATACTAATTGATACCTGACAGACTCACATTACAGCCTTTGCCTTACTAAGGACACTAGTATGCATCTGTTTCTATTATTTATCTATTAATTTCAGTGAAATACATAGGAACTTAGTCTATTTAATAACTTATTCTCTAGTGTTTGTCCAGTTTGACAGTCTCAGCAGTAGTTAAAGCAGATTTACAGGCAGTCAATACGAGCTGTGATTATGTGATACTCACTTCTTTAGAAAACAGATTAACAAAATAAAATTATCCAAGCCTTCCTGGAGTGAGAAGCAGTATTCTGCATACAAAGCAAGGTACCACTGATTTGTAGCGTTACACCTTGCTAGGAGTTCTTGGCTTCACAAAGTACAGGATTCGGGACTCCAGCTGATAAAAGAGCTGAGATGGTCAGAAGAGGATACGAGGTGGAGAAGTGAGGAGGAAATATTGGAAAAATTATTGATCTAACATGGAAACTTCCATACAAAATAGGAGGGCTAATTGGCATGCACTGAGGAAATAGAAAGGACCAGTATGTCAAGGACTGTTTTGAAGATGGAGGTACACCACAGCAGAATGTTGGCTGGTTTTGAAAATTTACATTTTAATTTTGAATTTTTTACCCTAAAAAATTATTGTTACGTAAAACTACTTCAGTTTATCATGTAGCTCTCTGGAATTCTGCATATCAGAATGAGACACAATAGTCTTTGCAATGACCACAAAAAGATGAGTTGTCTTGTTGCTGCTCAGTATTCTATTGTTTGTATACTTAAAGATAACATTGTCTACAGATTCATCAGGGAGTTTGTGTGATGTATTGATTTCTACTAGAATCCTCAGATTTATTTATTTATTTAGACATATACCCTGGTGATACTCTCTGTTTACACGTACTTATCCACACTTTGTGCAATATGTTGAAATGAAGTAACAGGTACTGACTTGTCAACTTATCTCTGTCTGTTCTTGAATATATGAAGTACTTTGATTCCTGAAAAAGAATAATTCCTTTGCTGTTTTGATATTATTTTGGTTTTTTTTTTTCTCCTTTAGTGGAAGACCAAATATTCCAAGTTGATCTTTAGGAAATCAGATACGGTACCTGAAGAGCTCCATCAAATGGTACAAGAAGCCTTCCTGACCTTGCGAAAACATGATTGTTTCTTTCAAGATCTTGTAAGGATCAAAGGAAAAGATTTTCTTACGCCAGTGTCTCGTATATTAATTGGAAACCCAGGATGCACTTACAAGTACTTGAACACAAGATTATTTACAGTTCCTTGGCCTACTGAAGGTTATGATATAAAATACTGCAGTCCTGAAATACATGATGCTTGTAAAGCATTAATCAGACTTAATGACTACTTGCATATTGAAGCAGTCAAGGCATTACAAGGGCAAAATTTGTTTGAGACCAAAGGAATTAAAGATGTTACTGTAATGGATAGGGAGCAAAATTTTGTTACTTCTTTTATGGAGAAAGGGTCTATTTCAAAAGATCAAAGCAGTTGTTGTGTACCAGAAGATGACTACACAAGTCTAAAGAACAGAACATCTTATAACTTGACTTTATTAAATTATATGGATCCACTACAAATGCTGTACTTGAAACAAGAACCTTATTTTGGAATGGGGAACATGGCAGTGAGCTGGCACCATGATGAGAATCTGGTTGAAAGGTCAACGGTTGCTGTGTACAGTTATAGCTGTGAAGGTGAGTGATGGGTGATATGAGTCGACTAGTGATATAAATATCTTAAATCCCTGTAGCTCTTTTATGTTTCATTATGTGCACGTACAGAAGCACACCTGCATGTTACTCTAGGTTTGTCATGTGCTTCTGGACACATTCTACTACTTGTGTTTAGGCCTTCTCTTTATTTCTGTTAAAACCTGTACAAAATATACCTGTGTTTATGACAGCTGGCTTATCAGTTGTTTTCTAAGTAGATTCAAAAACTGATATCATTAACTTCCTGACTATGAGCCAGAAAATCAAAATCTGTCAAGTAGCTATTTCAGGTTAATGCATGTGCATGTTTTCTGCCCTTGTAAAATGTTTAATTGTAGGTGAGATCACTGTCTTTAATGTGTTACTTATCATATTCAGGCTTACTCCTGCTTTTACAGAGATCATTTTAGGCTGATTTTGTATAAAAGTATTCCTGTATTTACTTGGAAGTATATACATTTTGTCTAGGCATGCTGTAGTGCTAATGCATGCTTTGCAGAGGACTTGCCAACATTTCTGTAGTTGGGAAGGATGGAAGTCTTCTCTTGGAAGATGTGTTGTCTGACAGGCTCTTAGTTATTTAAAAACCACTTAAATGCAGTAGGTGGGGGTGGGGTGTAGCTGAAGAGTTATTAGGTATTTAATTTTTAGTTTAAAATACCTTTCCCATTTTTATATTTATTTAGGAACAGATATGAGGATTTTTGTTTATTGTTTTCCTAACAATTTTTGAACAAAGCCTTGGGATTTTTTAATGTCTTCCAGTTTTGTAAACATAAGATTAGAGTTTAGAAATTTAGAGTTCACATTGACTTTAATAAGTTTTGTCCTATCTTGACCATGATGTAAAAATAATAGTTTATCTTTTCATGTGCATTCTTGTGTTAGTTTTGCTTTTACTTTTGGAACTATGGATCACTTTGTTACTAAGCATTCAGCTGAAATCATTGTATTTACATTTTCCTGTACATCAGCTAGCTTCAGCAAACTGAATAGAAGAGATTGCTTGACTAGAACTATCATTCTGTTAATGAACTTTTTGCTGTCCTGTTTGCCAGATATTCATATTTTATATCCAGTAAATGTATTTCTTTTCAGTAATACCGTAGATAAAAATTTTTCAGTAACATTTTAAGAAACATAATCATGAATTTTAATTATAGTATGTGTGAGGATTTATTATAATATGCTTTAAAACTTTAACGTACAACTTGCTTGCTTCAATGTAGCTGGAGAATAGCATAAGACATTTTTTTTTTGGATGCAAATGATTTATGAAGTCAGATCTAAATCTGAACAAGATTGAATTCCACTTGGTGGCTCTTGTGTGGCTAAAGCTGATTTCTTGGAATGTTAGAGGGGGTTTAAGGTGCATAGCATGGCTCCTGAGCATCCTGGGGAAATCTCCTATAGTGTGCCTTTATATGAAAACAGTTCACTCACAGCTATCTGTATTCACTTTGTGATTGTCATTCTATAACCCTAAAATGATACATACCTTAGAGGAAATGGAACCGGTTTATGAATATAACATTGTAATCAAAGTGACAGTAAACACTTATGTGTGTTGAACTTTTCTACCCAACAGAAGTAATTAGTCTATTTGTAAGTCTAATATTATTATTTTTAGTCAAATTTGTAGCTTTTAATTGCTGGTGATTATAAACTTATTAGAGCTTATAATACTATTCTTTCCAGTTCCATATCACTTCGTTGTGTTAGTGGTTTCTGCACTTCACAAAGGCTATCAGTATTTACTGTACCTCTTACCAAACTCTCCATAACTATGAAGCACGAAGAAGCTCCACATATTTTTGAAGATTGTTTTTCAATATGTAGAATTCTATCTTGACTCCTCTTGACATTTTTCAAAAATCTATTTGCTTTATATGCCAGTATCTTTTATAAGTACTTGTTCCATTAGTTCATTTACTATTGAGTTAGCATTGAATTCTCACTATAGTATTTAAAAACATCACAGAATGAATACAGGATACTGAAGAATAAAAAGACTGAAAGTTGTCAGAATTATTTTGATGAAAAAAAGGTCTTTCCCTTTGAAGATACCAATTCAATGAATTAGTTTTCTGGGAGAAAACACTAATTCTGTGGGAAGTTCAAACATAAATTAAGCATCTTAATTTTTGTTGAAACCATCTTGATTCTCATTTCTGCTAAGTCTTGCACATTTTTTTTGTCAACTCTGTGTTCCTCAAATTCTTACTGGTCTTTCTGATATTCCAAACACTGAGGATATATGGGAGCCTGTTAGCATAGGGAAGCTAGGGCAACCAGAGCTTCATGGCTACTACCAATTTATCTTGCCACAAATGCAGAATCCCCAGGTTTTCAGATTTTGAGCTTCAGGAGCCCTAGGAGTCAAACAGTATTACTGTGCTATGGCATCTGTTTATTGGACCGTTTAGAGACGCACAAATCAAATTATTTTTCATTGTAATTTCAATGTTTTTGTTCTTGATGTATTTGGAGACTATACAACAATTAATTGATGAGCAACATTGGCAAAAATTATTTTACTTCTTGCATATAGCATAGAAATTGCTATGGAAGGAAGGAGTAATGTGTATATTTCACTCATTGCTGAATACAACCCAAAATTCTTTTAAATTCTGGAAAAAATAAATCCATAAAAGAAGAATTATTTTTTCTGTATCTGTATAACAGTAACAATGGCCAGTGGGATTTAATGACAAAGTAGATGTCAGTCGATGTTACAGTCCTTGTTTTTAGCAATGTGTTGGCAGTGATTGTATCATCTAAGAAATCATGTTTGATTAAAGATTACATTTAGGATTAAGTTTGACATTGCTAATTGACTTGAATAAAGAACATTTACATTTCAGAGTGTCAAAATCTCTCAGACTCTTGAAGATTTTGGTGCTGAATAGCAAAGAAACCTTTCAAAACTACTTTTACTGCCAGTGCTGTGGAACAAGAAACAAACTAGATCCAGGAAAACAAGTTTCATGTTGTTCTGAATCTAACCGTGACCTAAACCTGTGAAGATTGGGTGTTAGAGCTGGAACATCTCTGAAATTTGAGCTGTCTACTTAGAAGCATAATGTTGTGTCCAATTTTCTGCATCAGCGTTCTCTCTTTCATGGTTCTACCTTAATTACAGGTTTGATGAGGTATTCTTGTTTTGCTGTGGTAAAATTGTGACTTGGTTGCACCATTTCGTTTGGGATGCAGGCTTAAATGTTTCTTTCAGGCTAAACATTATAAATCTTTATTGAGCAGAAATCAAATTTGCAGATTTTTTTTTGTACTGTCCCATTAAATACAGCTACATTTGACCATTTCTGTATGATCTGCTCCGAAATACACTCATGTTTGTAAAGTGCTGTGTATGTGCAAGGTCCGCATGATTTACTCTCAAATACCTATGGTTTAGATGCATCCAAATGTTTTCACTTAAATGGGAACTGTAATTATATCGATGAATATACAACATCCAGTCATACTTGAGGTGTGACATAGAGAAATTAATAACAACTTCTTTGTATGTAAAGGTTTGCAGTGCTACCTAGATATATACCATAAAAAGTGTCTTTTTTTTTTTTCTTGCTTACACTTTCAGAATAGCTTGCATTTGAAAGCTAGTAGCAGCTTGCTTCCATTTGTTACCAAAATAACATGGTAGGAGCAATCAGTTTCAATTGCTGCTGATAATTATAAGGTGTGATAATTGAGAATATAGAGAAAAGGAGACTGTGAGCTACATTTGAACTCTGTACTTCAGCAATAAAAAATTTATCAAACTGCAAAAAATAAGTCATTTTAACGAGCACATTCCAAAGGTGCTGGATTTATGAGGAGACCCCAGGAAACTTTGATTGAAATTGCTGTCTCTGATTGTAGTTCTATATTTTATTGGTGCCATATTGTGAACAGTGCTGCTGCCAAAGTGAATGGGAAAGCAGCATAACAGAGAGAGTTAACCCAGAAAGGTTAGCTCTTTTTATAATATCCATGATGTATTGCATTAAAAATGTCTTGAAAGCCATCCTATTTGCAGTTTTCAGAAAACATTTTTCTTAAATTAAGTTACGATTTATCTGAATGGGGCAGAAAATATGAAAGCCCCTTGAAGACTTTAGTATTGATTTTTCTGAGTATTTACTAGCTCTTGTTTTCTCATTTGTTTGCTTCTTGATGGAGAGGCCTAGAGCTGCTTCTAACCCAAAGCTTCAGCTGGATGAGAACTGCAGAAGTGAAGGGAGGGCATATGGGGACTGAACTCACAAGTAGCAGTTTTTACTAAGATCTTTAGACTGGGTTTTCAAAAGGTTTTGGCTCTCTGATTCCTGAATTTAGGCAATATTTAATTAACATAGAAAATTTATTAATTGTTAAAGACTACTTCCAACTAAACAAACATTGCAGTAACCATGTGAGTTGAATGACTTGAATGTTTTCAGTGTGAGTTCAAGGTCACTTTTTATCTGTACATATTACAATAAGTTATAAATCATAATTTTAGTGGTTTTAGTCTAGAAGTAAATGAAAACAAAAGTTTTTAAACTTAGTACATGAAAGCACATTTAAATGAACAGGGAGATGGACACACAGTTGCTAACTTACAAGCAATAATTAGGCATGCTACACAGTTGATAATTTCTAACTGTTCACTGCTACTCTGTGCCAACCATTTATTAAAACTTCATCCTCCCTCTGTCAAAATGCTGTGTTACTTTAGTCATAAAACTGCTACACCATAGCTCCCAAATACCTGGTTATAAATGCTGACTGTATCTTTCAATTTATACTGCAGTGAAGTAAGCTTATGAAAATAGTTCTGAGGGATTAAGTTCTAAAGACTGTTTCTATGCAGTGGATTATTTTTTCCCCAAAGCTCAACACATTCATGTTGCTTAATGATAAGAAAAATGTTGTGACAAATGTACTGAAGCTTTGTTGGCTCTTGCACATGTTATCTAGCATGTTTGACAAATAATTTTGAGAAAAGAATGACAGGGATGATTCCAAGAATTGATCAACTTTGTTGGTTTAGGTTGTTTTGTGCCAATTATTTCACACTTAGCCTGAGTTTAAGATTTGATGAAATTCCAAGTATGTAAACATATAAAATTCTTTATAAAATGCTTTGCCTCTTTATGACTTGAAATAATGTCAGAACTTATCTGTTGTTACATCAGTGTTGCTGCATTTTTTTCATCAATGCTTAAGGTTTTAGTAAAGTAAAAAAAAAAAAAATAAAACCAATTAAGAGTGACAATTAACTAGAACTTCCATTACATGTACTTGAGAACTTGAAAAAAACTTGAGTCCATTATAAACTTTGCCTTGATTTGCCTTTATTTTGTAGTTCACGTGAAGTTTTGATCAGAGTAAAGTTAGTTGCAAAAAATTCTTGATCTCATATGGCTTTTTTTTAAACCAATTTTGTACTTTTGAATTTGAAGATGATGATTAGTTCAAATGGAGATTATAGAAAGTTTAGGCCTGTTAGGGTTCTACCAATGTGGGATATAATTAAGTCTATATTGGTAGACCAGATTTTGTTTTTTTACTCACTTTGTCTCCCTGTGGTGTTTTTCCCTCTCTCTTTAAAGGATCAGACATGGAAGAAAGTAATAAACAAAACCTGAAGGGAAGAGACCCAGCTGTTTGGCATGTTGGCTTGAAGGTAGCATGGGACATAGAGACACCTGGATTAGCAATACCACTTCACCAAGGAGACTTCTACTTGATGCTTGGTAATTTTTGGGGGCTAAGAAGGTGACCTTTCTGTTGCAAACAGAGAAAATGACACGTATTAATATAAATTACCATGCCTTCCTTTCAGTTAGGACTTTGCTTATTTAGAAAGATGTAAGATCTGACTAGAGTGTATAATAAATTCCTCCTACCCAGCCCTTTTTCACTGTATTTTGGGGAATATTTTTTTCTAATGTTTCTTTCACTTCACAGCTAAGAGAGGAAGTATTCTTTTGAGCCTTTTCTGTCTATTGTATAATCAGAATTCCTATTCCAAGTCAGGCTTCAGACCAGAAGGGAAGTTTCCCCTGATCTTGTGATAAGTGAAGCTGTTATCTGTCTCATCCCTGTATTTGTAGATGCTGATTCTTTTTTCTGTTCTTGATGCTGTTCTACTGAGTAAGTTTGAGTATCTGTGTCTATTATGTTCAACTAAAAAAAAAACTTGTTTGGTTTATAGAATGGCTACATATTATATAAGCTGTGACTGTAGCAATCTTCAAGATTACTGGTGCCGTGATTCTTCAAGTTTCAACCATTATACCAATCTGTGGATTTTTTATTGGCCACCACTTTTTGACATGACACTTCTCGCCTTCTACTACATTTTCCATGTATACATTCAAACTGTTTACTAGTAGTGGGATTATACTAAGATCATAATGAAAAGAGTTGCCATACTGCAAGTTTGAGTCTCAGTATCTCAAGTGTATAGGATTAAAAAAAGAAAATTAAATTGAGTTGATTTACTTGAGCAGCTGAACTCACACACTAAGGTTTTTCCAGTGAAAGAAGTGAAGCATGAACTGTGGCTAAGGTTTGTTGACACAAAATCTGTTACTTTCTCTTTTGGCTTGTATTTTCTCTTGATTATCATTTTGGTTTAAATGAATTTAGTTATAAATCCAACAACTCAAAACATGAACAATGCCTCTGTCAACATCATGTTTGCCTGTTCAGTGACTTGGCTTTACAGACATCTCTTCAAACACTCACAGTGTTCTCTATGTGTTTGTGACTTGGAAGGTAGACTCCATGGAATGTCCCTAGAATGACCTGTCATGCTGCCAACTTGTTGGGCTGAACAATCTTTTCACTTTTACCTTTCACTTTTATCTTCCAACAAGTGTGAAAACAGTTTGCCTACTACAAGCAATATAACAATTTTTAAAAGCCCATACCATTACTTGTTCTTAGTTACATCAACAAATCCAAATCCTCTGCACTGTCACCAGTGAAGTGTCTTATGTAAAAGAACTGGACTATCTGTGCTCTTAAGCATGTTCAGACATGAATAGATCAAATGTTAAGGCATGATATCCTTTAGCACAAAGATGTGGACATTTCCCTTTTTTCTGTATTTGTGTGGATGTAGAGTAACAGCCTGGAGGGAAACTTGAGATGTTTCTTGCATGAAAATGTAGTTTAAGTGGCAGCTGAATGTTCCTAAAAAGGAAAGTATTAATCCAATTTTGTGCAATAGCAGTTTGGGCATCATGTAAATTTCTTATCCTTCCAGACTGGAAAGGTTGTACAAACACAGCTTTGCTGAGTGATTAATTCAGAAGACAATTAATAAAAGAAGAGGTCTAACATCAACGTTTTTATTGTAAAGTACTATACACTGTAGTTGACTGAATTATCGAATCATAAGGACATTTTTTTATTCCCTAATGGAATTTATGGACAGTCATTTAAGTATTGTCAGGGATACTGTATGAAGGGTGAGGCAGAAAGTTAGTTTATTTAACATATAATATCATGATCATGTTTAGATGGAAACTTAGGATACATTAAACGTTTTGGAAGATGAGCTGTAAATTGTGTTCATTTTAATACTTTATGAAGAGCTACAGATTTGGGCTTTGCAGGCCAGATATTTGATAATCTCTTCTGTATTTCCATAGTCTCTGTACTTTTTTTCCTCAATTACTTAAAAAAAATATTTAATATAGTTTGAGAGTATTCTCAGACTGGCTCTTTATGGTTCTACATACAGCTGAACTGCTCTTACCATTTTAACTTGAATTGCAAGACAATGTAAGTAGACATATACAGTTTTTGTGTAGTATTTACTGTTCAGATTTTTTCAAACTGACTTTTAATTGGAGACATCTTGAGGATGTCATCTAAAAGACAATGTGAAAGCTCTATATGAAAAGTCACTTGACAATAAAGAAGCCAATTTTAGATAAATTTATCCCATGCATTTATACATTAAGTATTTCAGAACCTTATTTCAGTAAGCAGAGTCTTCTTGTTGGCATTATTTGGCAGTAGTATGCAAGACATCTGGAAAATGCAGCCTGAAGAGTACTACAACTAGTAGTAGCTGTTGGTATACAGGGACTAATTGGTAGGACTGTGTCCTCTGTCTGACTACCATTGACTCATCCAACTGTAGCAAAACACTTGGCAACTCTGTTGCTCTATTCTTGCAACTGTTGAAATGGTGTAGTGCTTACTGCATTATATGAATCTTGTAAAATACTGAAATATCAAATTCAGTATGCTATGTATAATTCCTGTACCTGCAGTACCCCAACTACTTCCTAGTGTTGTACATACAAGTCTTAGAGAAGAAAATGTGATAACTTGGTATTTCTAATAGCAACATGCAATTATAATAACTTGTAAATCCTGACCAATGGGCATCTCAAAGGAGCATGAACATGTTTTTTTTAAACATTTCTAGCAGACATTAAGTAATGTTTATGTTCCTGTCTTCATTGGCTGTGTAATTTTTTTTGTTGTTGTTCTGGGTAGAAATTTAGTAAAATACAGTTCTAAAATATCAATTTACACCTGCCTTCTCCACAGTCCCCTTCAGATGAAACCATAAGCCCTAGTTTAAACATGTTAATATTTAACATAAGGTGATCAAATTCACTCAAGAGAGCTATTAAAAAACTATGAATGTATTTTATTTAAACAAAACTCAAACTTACATTCAATAAGACAGTTTTTTTTTTTATTATGCCTTTTCCTAATATGAAGAAAAAAAGTGAACGACTGCAAATCTGCTGCCTAAAAACTCAAATTTGAACTTTATATCACTCATGAAACGGAAACACTTCAGCTCAATTTAGAATAATATATTGGTCTGCAGAGGAAGTGCATTCTGAACCCTGCTGTCTCAAGTACACAGTCAAGGGGTGTCTAATATGAAACGTGTTGGGTGCTTGCAATAAATCCAAAACGCGTGGAGGTGAGCAAAGGGCCCCATCTGCTCTGTCCTAGACCATGCTTAACTAGGGTTGTCATGGTCTTACTATTAAATTGGAATCTTTCCCCTAATCTTTGAGTTAGACACGAGCAGATTTGCAAGCAGATTTACAATTTTCACTAATTTTCTTACCATGACTTCAAAACATACAGAACAAAAATACATTCTGGACTTTTTCAAAGGGAGATTTACTTTTCTGCAGCTGTTTCCCATAGATCAAGCTCTTGCTTGAAGTTTAGGGTTTTAAAACAGCATGAAGATGAACTTGGAATCATATACCATTCCCCACCCCCAGCAAATTATAGTTCCAGAAGCATCAAGAAATTATTTTCATAACCAACCAAAAGTAGGGTGCACACATTGCAGAGGTTGGCTTGTGGTTAAAGATAAGTATTTAATGGAAGCATTTCCACATGTATATAGTGGCTCATTAAACTATTTCTAGATATTTAATCTGGTTTTATTTCCATAAACTAACTTGAACCCTCTTTGCTCTCTAGCATCTTAGATGTGTTGGAGATTTTAACCCTTTCTTTTTTTGCTTGAGTCCACATTTAATCCAAATATGACTGTGTTCCTTGATTATTAAGACTTTGAACCTCAAATGTATTTATCATTAACAAACTTTGATCATGAAATTTGGCAAATCTCACACTGTGTTTTGTGTATGTGTGTATTCAGCCTTTTAATTCTATGTTTTGTACATGCTTGTTTAAAAACTAAAAATATTTCTTAATTAGGGACAGATCATCTCTCTGGCTTTCTGTTATGAAAGTAGTATTCCATTGACCCTTAATTTCTTGGGAAAGCAGACATACCTTCCTGGTGTTTTTCTCGACATATCTGCAGTAAAATAGCTTGGTTAGGTTTTTCCCTGGTGAAGCATTGTGTGCTTTTGGATACAAGTAGAATTGGAAAGGGTGGAAAAGCATTTTAGTGCTTTGAAAATTGCACAGTAATGTGGTTAAAAAGAAAATTCTGTATTTGTTTTTAGTATTTAAGGAAACTAATAGCACAAGTCCATTTCACTTTTGTTTGTAGATATTTGTGGTGTTTAGAATATCAAAGCTTTTGCCAATGATTTTCAGCCCTGGTTGAACGTTTTATCTGGTGAATTAACTAGATGAGAAAAAGATAACTGTCTACAAAGTTCAGGAAGGACACTTGAAAGAAAATAGAAAAGATTATTTAACCCCCTGTTGTGAATTTTGAGAGCATTTTCCATTGTGGTTTGTGTTTTCCTGGAAAGTACCTAGAAGGAATGAGTTTAGAACCTTTAGTCCTCCTCCTTTCAGAATGGCTAAGAATTAATTTGCTTTCTTTCTACCTTAATAGTCTACAGTGACATGAATATACAGTCATCGTTTCTCTCTGAGTGCTTTGGTTCCTCACCTCACTGGTGCTCCAATAGTTAGTTAAGTAGTAGAATTAGTTACATATATATATCTATGTTAGTTAAGTCTGTATACATACAATTGTCCACTGAGTCTTTTCTTTTGACAAAGGCTGTACAAACAGAGAGCTTTCAGTATTTCTGTTGGTGGTGCCCAAGTCATTTGGCTGTTTAAAAGAAAGCATGCAGTGAGATTTGAACAGAGCAGAGACAGGAACTGAGAAGATCAGAGAGAAAAGAGGGGAAGCGACAGGAGTTTGAAGCTCTGCTGAGATTCTGTACTGGGAGGGATATATCCTCCCAGTAAAGTAAAACGAACGGAATGGTAGAAGGGGGGAGACGTAAAGATCTATGACATGAACTTGCTCCCACAATTTAAAATAGGGTATGCAGCATCCAAATTCCAAAAGGGATCTGCTGTCTGTAAATAGGAGAAAAAAATCACTGACAAGCTTGTCTGCTGACGGTTCACATAGAAAATAAGTCTGTATCTAATAGTATCTGGTGGTCAAGTGTTAAAACAACTAATGAGTTTTAGGAGCTGTAAGCCTGCTTCTCTATAGAATTTCCATGCAAACTTTGGCAAGTTCCTTAACCTCTGCTTATCTTTAGGTTTTTCTGTATCAGTTACCAACTTTACAGAGTCCTTGCATGGATAAATGTACTACAGCACCAAATACCTTAAAAGGTTTTATGTTGTTTAGATTTTTAGTTGTGGGTTTTTTTTGTTTTCTTTTTCCTGCGTGAGGAATAGTGATTTATATCAAACGAAACCTCTGTTTTGTAACTATGTTTTACACAAGCTGTGCTATCTGAGGTTTCTGTAGCTGGAAATTCTGTGTCAAATAATTGCATCTGTTTGCGACTGATCAGATCATCTGCTAAAACATTCTTATGGCTTCTTAGTGCTTCATCTGTAAATTCAAAATCAGACGTCCAAATTATTACAACAGACTCCAAGTTGATATTTTTTTCCAAGGTGGTTTTGGCCACCTGTACACAATCATACAAGTGATTAAATTCTTTTAATAACTTTTACCTCTGCTACAGTAGCCCTATAATGGGATCTGGCTGTAAGATGACAATTGATTCATTGGGAAGTGGCAGGCAGAAAGTGGTAGAAATAAAAGAATAAATTGATCCATTTAATAGAAATACATATTTTACTAGTTACATGCATGCATGGAATAGTCTCCTTGTTTCTTAGATGCTCCACCTCAGACAGAAAAATGAGGTTAGTTTTTCCAGCATTCAAACACCAAGTGTCTGTTACCAACCAAGATGTGTTCCTTTGAATGCAAACAATCTCTTTACAATATTGCCATTAATTTGAGGAAACTGGTTTTGGAATGATACTACCTGAAGTGCCAGTAATCATCCACACTTGCACCGTGACTGGTGGCACAATGGTGTCCTGTTAATGCAGGTAAATATGAATAGGTTTGATGTGTGCTGTTAGACTTTGATTGAGAAAATTCACTTTGCTCAGGTTAGCACTCTAGCATGTGTTAGACTTCATTAGTTTTTCTTGATTTCTATAATCACTCTTTTAAATTTGGATAATTTATGGTGGTCTCAAATCTTATAAACAAGCAAAAGGCCTGATCAGATTTCAGAAAAACTGCCTGTGCAAGTGACAGCTTTTTTACATAGATATTGGAAAGCCTTGGGAGAGGAACAGTCATATAAGCAGAAAATTGTAGTCCAGTTTTTCTTCCCTAGCAGTTGGTTGACATAAGCATCTCAAAACAATCTTGTCTTCCACAGGATACTTCTAAGAAAGAGAAGGGATTGTGTGACAGTTCTTGAAACTGTACTAAATAGATTGTTAATTTGGTTCTAATGGGTGATTTAAAGTAAGAAGTCCCTTGTCTTTCCCATTATAGAGTTCACACAAGCTTTGGTTTTGTAACAGACATTTAAAGGACATGTCCCTGCCTTAGCTGTCCTTCATTTGTGGCAAGATGAGAGTCCACTGTTTATTAACAGACAACATATAGGCTCTTACCACAAATTCAAGAAAACTGTCTGACAAATAAGTAGCCTGCATGCAATTTTCCAAAGGAGGACTGATATGTGTATTCCTACTTTCATGGTATGTATTTTATGTGATGCATAATGCTGGTAAGGGTGTGTTTTGATTTTCCAAACCTTGTTGTCATGTAGAAGTCCGTATGTATTGTCTTTTACTTAAAACCATGAGAGCACTATGGTTTTGACCTGAGTGTCCGAGGAAGATAATAGTTTTGGTTTTAGCTCTAAAACCAAAATAGTGATCTGAATGTAGCATTCTGTATCTGAATAAAAGCTTTTGCTGCCAAATGGACAATGGCCAGTTTAACAGTGTTTTTTGTATTTTTAGATTAAAAAGTAAAGCAAATCGTTACCATAATCTTTTTAAGACCTAAGAATGTATGTTTCAAATATCCTGGAGATGTGCAGTCCATGGTGCTTCAATTATTTTTGTACAAATACACTTTTAGATGAATTATAAACTCTTAAATTAAAATAACAGTCATCTTTCTAAGAGTCATAAAGGATTAGAGACAGTTGGAAGTAGTTTCAAGGGGGGACGCTCTGTAATGAAAGAATTGCCAAGGGTTTCAATAAAGGTGCAAATCAAAATGTAATCCTTTCAATGCAGTGTTTGCTACATAAAACACACCATGAATGGGCACAAAATGGAGTGGTGGAAACATTTAGGTATGTTTTCACTGCAGTTCTTGAAAGTAATTTTGATATGTAAGTATTAGAATAACCAGAGATAATATTGTTCTGTGCCCCTTGCAAGACTTGGCTCTGTGCAATTTAACACTCCTATATTTTTGTGAGAAGTTACTTTTTCCTATATTTGTTTGTTTTGCAGTGTTTTTTCAAGCTTTTCAACTTCTTCTGCCTGCAAAGCTCATGCAAACAGAAAATAGGCCTTCTATCTAAACTTTCTCAGTGATAATTAAATCCAGTTTCAAAACACTTGTTTGATCATTTCTTCTCTATCAGGTTTTCTTCTGACTTTTTTTTTTTTTGAGTTTATGATGCTGTCTGCTATCTTGGGCATGAACTTTGTAATAAGTGATTGCAAAATTCATAAAACCAAAACACTGTTCTTACAACTGGGATAAGTTCAGTCATTTTTCTTCGTTCTTATTCATTAGACTTTTCTCAGTTTTAAGGTTTCAGACTCATTGCAAAGTATAGTGAATGATTTAAGAGCATATATCTTTTTCAGTAATACTGAGAATACTATTAAACCTCACATACTGTGTTCATTTTAGTCTGCTAGTCTGTTATTATGGTCAGAAGAGCATTTCCAAAAATTAGGAATTAGGAGTGCAACTACCGATCACTTATGTGATGGAAGAATGAAGCCTAAGAAGCTGTCAGCATGCTGACTGAAGATAAATTCCCTGAAAGAATAAATATTGTTGAAAATGTAGATTCCAAATGAACTAGCATCTTGTATGTCTGTGTTCCTCTTTTAATTTTGTCTTTGATGGTATTTTGCTTGGTGACACTTTAAGTCACCTAGTTTTGTATGGATTTTTAGTCTCTACTAAATTACAAAACTATCAGCCAGGAGTGATTTTACAGAATTTTTGGTTAAATTTTCCTGAATGTCTCATTAAGATTGAGAGGTCAACATAATTTTAACATAAAAACTGAATTGAAAGAACTTCATCAACTGCTTTTCAATGTAATGGTGAACGTTGTTACTAAATTTAGTCTGAACTTTTTCAGAGGAATATGTATCCTCTATAAACTGCTCATTTTTCAGAATTCAAGCATTCTTCAGTTATGATAATTTTGACAAAACTCTGGTGATGACCAAGTAGGTTCCATGTACAGGGTTCACAGGATTCTTTACCAGTTTGTGAACTCAAGTCCATGATACCCCTTGGGCAGATTGCAAGTCAGTCACAACTGAAATGCTTTGGAGATGAGTCTTTGAGCAGGCTATACTTTCTGGATTCACAGTTTCTTGGCTCAGAGATGAAGGCAGAACTTCAGATAAGTTTCAGATAAAACGATTAAATACGTCTTTGTAATTTTCCTTTTTCTGTTCCCTTTTTTAAAAAGAAATTGTCAATACTGTTTACTGGAGAGAAGAGATTGTAATTTCTGAGTAGTCTGTTGTGTAGTGATCTTCAACTTTGAAAGAATTATTTTATGTTGAACTTTTCTCATGAGAGGTGGGAAAATGCCACTTTCTAAACTGTAGAAACTGGGTAAGAACTGATATGAATAGAGAGCTCTAACACTAGGAAAGTGAATAGTTATCATACTCTGCTAAATAGTATTGCTCTATGAAGATAGTGATATCTGAGTAAATTCTCTTTTTTTTTGATAAATGGTTAATGTAATAGCTTTAATTCATGTTCAGCCAGAAAAAAATTTATGAAGTATAAATTTTCTGAGTACTAAAGTTTTTCTAATCTGTCCCTAGATGATCTCAATATGACACATCAGCACTGTGTTCTAGCTGGGTTTTCACCTCGATTCAGCTCAACTCACAGAGTGGCTGAGGTAAGTATTAAAAACTATGTGCTTCCTGGTCATTAATAAAATTAATATTCTGGTACCATATATGTAGTATCACATTGTCTTATCCAGAACTGTGGTTCTTGGTTATGTCTATGACTCAAGCTGTTTTTCTTGAACAACTGCTATTTGTTCATTTTTGGATTGTAGAACACTTGTTTCTGTATTGGTAGTTTGCTTAAAATCACAGTGAAGTGTATAAGGTATGAATTAAGAATGTGCTACACAACACCTTGGTTTACTGATTAAATGTAGAAATAACCATAGTTTTACCTGAAATGTTTGTTACACTTTTTTTAATGTGCTCATGTCCCAGTTGTAGTTGAAAGTCAGTGTTCCTGATGAGAGAAATATTCAAAACACCTATGTGAGCAGTGACAAAAGTGGCAAAAATGGCCTTTATAAAGCCAGAATGACATAAAGTGTACTGTACAGTTTAAACCAAATAATTGTGTATTTTTCATCTCTTACTTTAAGAGTGCTCTGACTCTGCTCCTGTCTCTGTGTTACTTGTGTTAATTTTGCAGGAAAATGCACACTTATTTTCACAGTATGAAAAGCTTCCCTATTAGGTGATTATGTTGTAGGGTTATTTTTAATACTGTTATGACTTCGAGTTATATAGTATGGGACTTTTTTTTATGAAGAGTACCATACCAGAGGCTCCTTATTCAAAATATTTCCTGGAAATGTAACTGAAAGTACAGTTGTTTGAAAATAACTACAAACTATAGATGTCTTCTTTTTTGGTATGTGTGTGTGTGAGAAGGATTTTGACAGATTTTCTTCTAATTTTGAAGGAAATTTAATGAAAACAAAAAGAGTGAAGGTGCAAAATTGTTTTGTAGAAGAAAATAGTTCAGTATATTTGAGATACACATACATTCTGAAGTGGCTATATAAAAATTTTCATTGTATCTTTATAGTGTTCAAGAGGAACATTGGAATACATACTTGGACAATGTGAACTGGCACTCCAGAATTTACAAACTGGTCCTGATTCAATGGCTTTGTCTTTGAAATCACTGGAAACTGAAGTTGTAAAGCAAGTAGAAGAAATACATAATGAGGTGAGATGATCTGTACTGGAAACACTTCAGTTAGATTTTGAGAGGTGCAGTCAGCTCAAGGAGTTAATGGCAGTTGTGTTCAGCTGCTCACAAGACATTGCTCTGAATGAGTTTAAAATGAGTTTTTTATTACTGTTTTTACTTGAGTAGAGCGATTGGGATTAACTTGGGTTGATTATTTCACTCCCATGAAGTTTTTGTTTTTCTCTTAAGATCCCTCTGCTGGTAGAATAAAGAGTAGTTTCAGTAATGTTACACATAGTCTGATTGTGTGATGGACAAACCAAACTATTCTAGCACTTCTCTAACAAAAAAAGAGAGAGGAAACACAATTAGAGGGAAGGATAAGGCAAAATTTTTCAGTTCACCAAGTGGTGGACCAAGTTTTTATAGAATGCTAAGTATGACACAATTGTGAGTCTGTACTTTAAAGTATATTCTAAAGAAAAAAACAGTAGAAAAAATTGTGAGGAGCATATTTAAGCAAGTCATTCTGTACTGCAAAATATACAAATGTAACAATGCAGTTTTACAGAATTCCACTAAAGCTGGCAGTGCTTTCTTGCTTGAGGTATGGATCTGGAGTCTTAATAAACACATTGATTTGACAAATGAACTGAAAATATGAAACAGTTTTTTGGGAACCTGCAGAAATAGGTATTTTTTCCCGTGGTATAAAAAGAATGCAATATCAAAAAAAGGTAATTGTGACACAATGACTGGGTCTTCTTACAAGGATAGTGTTTCTGAATATGGTAACTGTGTATGAGAAGTTTTAAATGGCAGATTTTTTAGCTGCTCTGGAAAGCTATCCTTTTACCTGAAACAAAGCTTTCAGTTGTTCCTAACTGATGAAAGTTCCTAACTGTTCTGAACATCAGTAAAGCACTGATGATCATCTCTCTTGAAAAATAACTATAGCAAGCAGTTAATATAGACTTCTCAACCACTTTCTGCTTAAATATCAGTGATTGTTTACAGCACTTTTGTAATCAGATATTTTAAAGGGACTGCTGATTTCTGCCAAATGTAATCACTATTAGAAGCTGCATTGTATGTAGTTAAATTTCACTCAAATTAGAATTTGTGTAAACTATTTAAATTGCTATCTGCTGAGGAATATCATACTGTAGAATGTTACTAAAGCTTCACAGAGCACAATTGTATCTGTATTGTGTTTACCATTGACAAAATGTGAAGAATAGTGATGGCAAAGGATGTGCACCCTTGACTTTTAGCAAAACAGCTCCTAGAGCAATTTAAAGAAATCTGGTGCATGCAGGGTTTTACAAAACATTAATCAGGCTCAGTCTATAAAACTACATGCATATGTGGTTTGCACAGCTAGGGCCACATGTGCAGCTGGGGCAAATTTGCACGGGTCCTTAAACATCAAAGGCGTGTGCCGTTTACATCAGGTGAGAGACTAGCCCCTGGTGTTTGCAGTCACCTGAATAATTTTGCTATGTGACGTATAGGGATGTTTCCTGTTATGCATATGGGATATAGTGTAACAGAAGTCATTGCTTAACTTGTATGTATTGTGTACTTAGGCTTGGCAGACACATTGGATCTATATTTCATTTGAAAAAAGAATACCCACTCCTTTTTTTCTCTTGTTTTTTTTTTGGTTTTTTTTTTTTGGTTTACATTTTTTTTAATACCAAGATCACCTCTTCAATTGAAGAATAAATTCCATATGTTAAAATGCTACTTAAATTTCATTTATTTGCTGTATAAGTAGACAAAATTCCTAGTGGCTTGTCACTGTGGTAAGCAAACGTTTGTTCTTTGAACATCATTGAAGTGAAAACATATGGATCTGTGAGGCTAATGCAACTTTTCTTTTGCATGTAAATTGTCTCTTTAGCTTGGAGAAGAGAAGGCTGAGGGATGATCTTATTCATGTTTACAAATACATAAAGGGCAGGTGTCAGAAAGATGGAGCCAGGTTCTTCTCTTAGAATGTAAGAGGTTCCAAGGACACATAAAGAAGAACTTCTTCCCTGTTCAGGTGAGGGAGCGCTGGAACAGGCTGCCAAAATGGGCTGTGGAGTCTCCTTCTCTGGAGACATTTCAAACTCGCCTGGATGAATTCCTGTGTGACCTGCTCTAGGTGGCCCTGCTCTGGCATGGGGGTTGGACTGGATGATCTTTTGAGGTCCCTTCCAGCCCTTGAAATTCTGTGATTCTGTAAAATCTTCCTACTGTCTTTTACTCACTGAATGATAAATCTGTGTATTTTCAGGCAATAATACAAATTTTGGGTTCTAGTTTTCTCAGGAAGGTGAAGAACAAGAGTGTGTTTTGTTTCTTTAAAGAATCAAATTGTTTACTGATGAATGGAAGACATTTCTTCCATTTGATCAGCATGCTCAGGTTTTTGTCACTATGTGTTTTTCTGTAGTTTGTTGGTATTTTTAAATACAAGAGAACAAATTACACAAAAAGCCTAACTGAATTAGTGAAGAACTGCCACCCAGCTTTGCCTATGTTTTTCTGTCTGATGTACAGCTTTCGGTGCTGTTTCTCAGCCTCCTTGCACATTTGTTTCCTATTCATCTGTAGCAGAGACCATGAGCTTGAAGTGAGGTAGTGTTTAGAGGTGTGATGCAGCTGTATTTGGTTTTCAAATATTACTATAACTGAATTTCTTCACAGGGTTTAACTCAGGTAAGTAAATGCAGTCGTTTTTCTAGATTCTTTTGTCTTCCTGAAATGTTATGAATTTGGTTTTTTACCTCTCTTACTGGCATCTCTGAAGTAGTCATCTGAGATCATTAACCAGAACAGGACCATCACAATACCATCAGGCTACGTGTGACTAAGCTAATATACAGTAGTTTAGCACAGATTCACCCTCTGTGCTGAATTTAACTGCTCTGCCAAATGAGGCCTGGATGAATTATCTGTCTGCTAGAGGAAAAAGCCAAAGAGCAGGTCTGAAAGAATAAGGTATTATCCTGTGCCTTAACTTCTGTATTCCTGGGCAGGAAAATTGACTTAATTGCTGATAAAAAGTGGGTTTGAACTGAAGATCTGAACCATAGGTGGAGACTTGTTTGTTGGTTTTTTTTTTCATTTTTTTGTAGCGGACAGAGAAACCTGTAAAAGAGATGGTATCTGGGGATGGGGAGCAATATCTGTGGTGGATTTTCCAGAGCCCTGTCTTGGATGTCTTGACAGAGGTATTCCTGTTGAAAAAGTAAGAAGTTAACTTGAGGAGGGTTTTAGCATCTATACGAGGCATCCAGGTAGAAGTTTAATATTTCTTTAGACTTAGCTTTGTTGTCATGGTCTCCCTTTCTAAAACAGCCTTCAAAGGAATATCTGAGTAATTGCAAGGTATGTGCTTTTTGTTAGATGTGTGAGTCACTTCACTCCACTATGTACTTTGTAGTTGTAAGTCAAGATAACCTTAATTAAGGGTGTTCACATGCTGCTTGTCTGAGTAGCTTATGGGCTTGAAGTCTGAACAAATAGCTCAATGGCAGGGTATCTGGTGAACAGAGTGTGGCAGGGTGAACAGAAGTAATTACCTGGACAGCTGTGAAGTACAGAACTCTAACAATGCATACATAGTGTTAAGAGATGGAAGTTACCCCTTTACGCAATTAGATTGCTGTTTGGCCAGTAGTAATTTATCCTGAAATAAATGGTTGCAGAATTCACTGAATGTGAATTCAGTGTCCCTACTGAATCATAGTTGGGTTTCCAAAATATCTACAGCTGCTAGATATGTCCCAAACAGAGCTACAAATTACCTAGGGAAATCCTTTGGCAAGTAAATGCTTTTTCAAGTAATAAAACACTGCTGGACAAATGATGTAAATGCTCATACATATACAAATAAATCTGCAGAAAAGATCATCACCAGCCTATTCTTCATATTTCAAAGAAAATTTGTTTTTCTTGCTCTAACGCAAAATCTGGCAATAGTTCATGTTGTGTGCAGTAGTTGGAAGCTTCTTTCTTTCCCAACACCAAACTTAATAACTGGATGTTCCTTATGAAGTAAAACACCAGAGAAAGGTTTTTCTGGCATCTAGGAATTGTGTTGAAAATGTAGCCAATTTTGAAGTACTGATATTTGAAAAGGTAAGGTTGTCTTCATCAGTTTTTGCTCAGCTGTCATTATCAAATCCTGATTACCATGCTTAAAACTTGAGACTGAATTGACTGCTCCATTGCTTGTGAGGTATAATCACTTTTGCCTACAGTAAATCTATTTTTATGGCAGCAATAGATACATTTTAAGTGTGGTGAATGCACAGGGATGTAGAAAAGCTTAGCTAAGTTGAAGGTATATGATGTTGGACACTGAGGTCACTGCTGAGAAGAGGTAGCAGCTTACGCAGCCAAACGAAGGTTAATATGTTTTAGCACATCACAGTGGGCTGACAGCATGGTTGGTAGCTGGCTAGTACAGCAGAGAGAAAATATAGATCACCTACATGTGTGGCATTTAATAACCAATACTTTTAAATAATTGACTGAGGAGCACTACCTCACAAAATGTCAAATGCTACTGTTGGCCTTTTACTACCCAGTATTGACTATAACCTAAAATTGGCCTTTAATCATTGTTTAAAGGACAACTTGAAAATATGTTGAGGTTAGACATATGAGGCTTGATTCTGAGCTTACATGCACATGTGTAATTAATAAGTGAAGATTAATTAGATGAAGATTGTTTCTCAAACACTTATTATCCATTTTTTTTATATGTTAATATGTTTAAGCTTTGTCCTGTTCAGTCATGTAAAATGCTGTCTAGTGATAACTAAAGTTAACTCTGAAATATGACAATCTCCAAATTAAAACTTTTATATCCTTGGCAAGAATTGTTAACCTGAATGCTTTGTAACAAAAGATGGATCATCTGTAACTTCAGTTCCACTAAGGCTGGAATTTAGCGTTTTGTGGCTCTCCAAAATTTACTGTTGAGGGTTTTTTTTCCAGGTACAGCCCCTCCTGTTCATGAAAAGCCTATAGGGGAGTGCCTTCCTGCTGCAGGAAACGGTATTGCTGAATAGAGTTCATTGAAAGCAAGAGGACATGCAGCTTTTAAAAAGAACTTGGAAAGCAGATAGCATATGCTCTTGTTAAAACATGTACTTAGTAATGGATGTGGTGTAAAAAGTGTTCATATGTTAATTAAAAATGCTGAAGAAACAGCATAAGTGGTATCTCTGGAGATTTTTAGCAAAAGTAAGTATTCTTGCCTTTCTCTGGAGCAAGGATAGAGTGATAGAGCAATCATGTCACCATTGCCTCATCAAGATATTTTTTTTTTCAGAATCCACAGTTATGTGTTCAGAGGTGACAGTCCAGAGTCATTTGCCAAGCAGCTTGATGAATAAGTTGATGGGTGAAATATTGTTTTTCTCCCCAACCTTCATTTTATTAACTTGGTTTAGAGCTCAATAGAGATGTGGCAAGATAAATGTGGACCTGAGCTTGAGGTCCTGCTAAATGGTCATCCACGTTGCTAAACAGCCGCATGTTGCAACTTGGTACATGGATCTCTGATGAGACCAGCTAGTTCTGCATAAAATTAACTAGCCTGTTGCTGAACTTTTCCTCTTGCACCTAAAAAGTCTGAAGTTGTATATTCTGTGTAGGATCAAGATACGTCTAAAACTTGGCCATAATGCCAGACTTGATTTAGGCTGAAATTACATAGATTAATGTGACACACCAGTATGACTAGTAAAAAAAATCAGATTAAAATAGTCTTGCCATGATGAGCTGTATTGAAACATTAATTTTAATCTTTTTGGAAAAAAAAAAAAAGTCATTGAAAATACCCTTCATGTAATTCAACTCCTGATACATATTTGCTAGATATCATGTGTTATAGCCCTTTCATGGTAGAAACCAACAAATCCAAAAAGAAGGGTAAGGAGAAAGAAGTATCAAGTGCATACAACTTTATTTGAACTGTCAATATTCTCAGCCTTTCCAAACCATACCTTGTTAATACTGTAGAAAATGCAAGCTTTTCTTCAGCTGTTTCTAGGAAGGATACTGTTAAACTTCTGTGCTACAAGGTGACTAGGCTAGTAGTCAGATTTTCTGAAAATACTTTAAGATCCAAATCTGCCAGTGAATCATGCTGTTATATTTTACCAACAAAGTTGCTTTAATGTTCTTCTTTTACACTTGAAGTTTAAATATCTTTTATTGTAGTCTTTAAAATGTATTGGCCAAACTTTTAGTTAATGGTAACTGGAACACTTTCAGGTTTCTGTAGTCATTCTGTTCACCCTGGAAGGAAAGAAAGCATTAGGTGACAGCTTTGGGCAGTTTACTTTATTCTTTCACCTTGGCAGGTTGTCTTTGTTTGCATCATCAGAGCTGAGCAGGGATAAACAAAAACTTCTTTGTGGTACAAATAATGATTAAAGCAGCTTTGAACACGGTGTGAAACATAACTACCACAACAAAGATAAGTACAGAATTCCGAAGGGTTACTATTAAAGGAAAAAAGACTTAGTGGGGGATTAGGATAAATGGAATTATTTTCTATAAAGAATATTTGATGAGATATATTTATATTATGTTTTAGTAAGCTAAAAGTTGATGGGCCATCTGTACATGATTTTAAAACTCAACTGATAAAGTATTGCATCATTTGCTGCATTTCATATTCTGAGTAAAAAAGAATTAGCTTGCCTCCTGATGGAGTTTTTATTGCTTCAGTGAAGGATTTATATTCTTTTTAAGCACAATTTCCACAAAAGCTTTGTCCTACAGAAACCTGTTACTTTAGATGCTTCGAAAAGCCAAACCTACTTTTTCAGCATGGGCATCCCACCACCCCACCCTGGCAGAGCTCCTATGTCCTGCTCATCTAAAAGTTACTGGTAGCCTATCTGGCAACTAAATTGTTTGGTATGAGAAACAGATTCATTGCAGTGCTATGCTCTTGTTCCATAGCAATAGATGAGGTTGTGTTCTAGCAATTTTATTACTGCAAGCTTTTTCAGGCTTTTGTATGACTGAAATATTTTGAAACTCATAATATTAATCGAAGTAAGACAGACTTGGTACATATTTGACTGGATTGTGAGTAAACCTGAAATTTTAACGTTCATTGTACATGCACCACATGTAAAGAAATGAGTTAGGGTTTGCATCTCTCTAGGTTTGAAGGGAGTAGCTCAGGTCCCAAATTCACATGGAATATGAATAAAATAAACAGCCAGGTATAAAGGTGCATTTAGAAATGAATACTTTGGTAACCTTCTCCTTTTCTAGGGCATTGCTCAAGTACTGCATTACCCCATTCCTGCCCCAAATAGTGAACATCAACATTTAAACTACCATATGTTTTTATCTTGCAGGTGGAATTTGAATGGCTTAGACAGTTTTGGTTTCAAGGCAAAAGGTATTTGAAATTCACTGATTGGTGGCTTAAGCCTATGGCTAAATTGGAAGGATTTTGGAGAAAAATGGAGATTATGGTAAGTATTATTTTGATAGTCTAAAGCCTCTAGAGCTTAATTCTGAGAGCACTCACAATTATGTTTTTAATTGCACTGCAGTAAAAATAAACTTTATTCACAACATATGAGAAGCAGAATGAATGTCAGCCTTCGACTGTCACTACCTCTTATTTTTCTTCCCTGCTTAAATAAGCCCTGCTTGTTTTTAAAGTTTGACAGTTTCATAATACGATACTCGTATGTTACATCACACCAATTGGTACATGGAAATGTACATTGTCAGCTTTTTAATATAACACCAGTGACAATGGTGAAAGCATCTTAGCAAAACCGAGAGCAAAATCCAGGGATCTGAAGGTACAATTATTTGTCTGCAGTCCACCTGCACACACCATAGCTAGAACCAGCAAGAGGACATTAGTTTCTTGAATAATTGTAGTGATACTGGCTCCTGGGTGCTTGTAAGTACATCTCTGCTTTCCTTGAAAATACCCTCAGTGACAAGCACCATTAGCCTGCTTGCTGTTGCTGTCCAAGTAGAGACTCAGCTGGGAGACTTTGCTAGTGTAAATGTTTGATACGATTTCCAGCATGCTTGCTTCTAAATTTGTACACAGAAGGAACTACATTGACAAACGGGGCTTACTCATATCGCCCTGTCTGTATTAGAAGCTTCGTCTCAGTCATTCTCTGCTGATCACAACATAAGCTTCAATTTGCTCATAGCTGACTTGGAAAAGTTTGTGATGCAACTGAGGATGCTGAATAGGATTTTGTAGTAGAGGTGTTTTTTAATCTCTGGAGGTATAGTGCAACAAGAATACGCTCTTCAGTTTTGAGGGAGACATGACTCACTAACCTGGTCAAACATGTTGCAAGCAATTTTCCAGCAATGTCTGGTTTTGAACTTGGAATGTAAGTGCAGGAAAGCAGAGCTTTCACTTGTGAAATCAGTTGCCACAAGGAATCTGTGAACATTCAGCTTTCCTACAAAAGGAGGAAAATTATTTATAACTTGTTTATGTGAGGTTTTTTCCTCATTTTTCTGTTCTTATGTGCTCACATTCTTGAATGACCTTTATAATTAAATAAAAAAATCTTTTGGTTTGTTGTTGTTTGAAATGACAACTTATTCTCTTGTAACACAGGCTTAGATGAGGTAGAGACAAGAATGTTTGATTGTTATTTTATATCCATTGTGTGTTGAGAACATGGAAAAACAGCAAACTCAGGAATTCTCCAGGGTTAGGTTTTCTGCAGTTGGTGTGACATTACCATGTGTCTCTAATTAGAATCATGGTGGCGTCAGTGTATCTCCTTTCAACAGGCCTTAGGATGATATTTATCAGCAAACCGAAGGTTGGGCCAAGACAGAAGCTGCTTCTAATTTAAATTTTAAAAATTGCTTTAATGTTTTATGACTTATAACATATTAATCACAATTAAGTTGAGCTATTGAAGGAGACAGAGGAGAATGTTAATTGGGAATGTCTGTTTTGTTGAGTCTCCAAAGTAAATTTGAGGCTTACTGTATTTGAGACTTGGAGGTAGGGTGGGTTTTTTTTTTTTTGGATTTAACCTATGTTTTGTCCTTTAGTGTTTCACGAGATGACAGTAGGGGGCAATGTTGAGCCGCGGTTTTGATGCATCAACAAACACTGACTTCATAAAAATACATAGAAATGTAGCATTAACATCAAGAATTATCCCTGTTGCTTCAAGTTAGCTGTAATCTCTAAGATTCCATAACACAGGAAATCAATTGTGGGTTAACAAATTCAACAGCAATTTAACATAAAAAGTGCAGTGTTTTGGTGCATGCTTAGCTTCCACAGCATTAGGTTAAATCAAAAGGTATTTCTGAAAGTACCCTGTCTACAGTCAATGCTTTTTCTCCGATTTAATAATTTTAGCTGGATGATTCTTTAAGTGAAAATGCCAAAAGTCATATTCTCTTAAAAATGTTGATCTTGTCTGGCAAGAATATTGTTTAAAAGGAATTTTTTCTTAAAAAAAACAAAGCTAAGCAGAGCATTTTTTTTCACTTTTGTGTGTGAGCTGAGCAGCTCTTGACTTACTTTTTTTATACAAATGTCTAGAGTGATACAAAAGTCAGTCCCTGCCTGCATTTTCTCCTCCAACTCTTGTTCAGTAAAGCAGTTAATGAAGAAGAGAAAGTTGCCAAATGAGTTTCTGATTCTGCTAATTATACTTACTCCTGTGTCATGATACTGCATGAAGTTTAACCCAGTGTCTTCAAACCTTTGGGCTTTATTAAATATTTTTGTACATTATAGCAAACACACAATTTTATCATAATGTTTATTCTTGGCATTTCTTTCCCTGAGGATAGTTTTACTTAGCGCTGGCTCTTGTGATGTAAATGTTAAACCTTTCATCTGAATGACATTCTGATAAAACATCACATTTCCCACAATATTACCTCATGAATTTATGAACCATTAAATCCAAAGTAGTTTAACCAATCTTCTCGTTTTCCCCCTCCCTTGAAAATATAAAGGCTATTCAAATGTTTGAGGTTTTTTTTTTTTTTAAAAGTCATCCAAGATTAACACGTTATCGTCTGAAACATCAGGATAAATGCTTGTGGAATTCAAAAGGAGAGTTACCATTTGAAAAAAGAATGTACAAGCTTTGCTTTCTGGGTAAAGAGAAGTCTGAAAAGCTGAAGTCTCATGTGATGTGAAGAAGTCTTACTGTAGCTGTTCTGAGATTCAGTGGAGAGACAATTTGTCTCTCAGGGTCTGATATCATGCAAACCTTGCAATCTGACATTTATTTTAGCCATGAAAATCTTTTAACGCTGTGTCAAATCAGTAAGAACTGCAGAAGTCCTACCGTCTTTTTTTTGTGTTTATTTTGTTTTAGGCTGATTCACATTTGAATAAGTGAAATGTAAGTCAAATGGTTTTTGTTTGTGGAATGAAAAGTAAACATATATGATTATGCTTGAATATTGAATCTTTAAGGACTTTTTAAACATATCTAGTGTTCCTTTAAAAAAAAAAAAAAGGATAAATGAAGACCCTGGTAGTGCTGTATGGTGTGAATTGTATTTCCTGCTTTGACAGTCCATTTAGCAATGTAGCGATGTATTTATATGGCAGTTGGCCTTAATAACCTTTATTGACTTTAGTGGTTAAGAGCCAAGACTGGAATTATTAAAATGTATCAGTTTCATTGCAGTATAAAATCACAACATATAAAATTATGTTAGGTAGGCTAGGCTCCATTTAATCCTACCGATTTATGCAGGAATTTAGCAAGATGAAAAAAATCATAGCACTAAATGTAAAGAAAAATATGACTGATTTGGAGTTATATTTTAACAACATAACTGTTTGCTTACAATAAAAGGTCTACTTAAAGGAATGAAACATACATCTTAACTGATTTTTTTAATGACATAACTAAAGCACCAGTAATTGTTACACCATTTGTTTCACTTTTTGGCAGCCTAAAATACAGCTAATGGTAATGAAATGTAGCACACCTTTTTAATTGATAAATGTAGTGTAAAAGCAGAAATATGCACGTTGTACTTATAATGAGCAAAGTGGCATTTCATGCAAACTGATATCTTTTTGCACAGCTTGCATCTTCATTTGTAGAACTTTTTAAAAGCAATATTTGTCAGTCACGTTGTTATGACTGTTATGGTCAATAACACACTTTTATCAGTTTATACAACTAAACTGAAATCAGAGAACAAGGCTATTATCTTGTAAAATTATTTTTCTTTCCATTTTGAGGTCTTATTTCATTATTTGCTACTATTGCTACATGTGAAGTATGTCATAGTTTCAACTATAAGCCACTATTTTAGGGGCTTACAGCCTGACAGTTAAATTGAGTCTAGGCTGAAACTTAAGTTACAAAATCTCAGCCCAGGGCCATAATGTTTCATTTCTTCCCCTCACACAAATTAAAACAAGGGTTTAAATATGTATTTAAATCAGAGCATTTCACTTCCAGAATAACCATGAAAAGCTATAACACAAAATATGCTTTTAAAAGGAATCCTCCTAGCTTTTGGAGACTTTGGACACTTTAAGTGGCTAACCAATTGTATTATAAAAAAAGAGAAAAGGAAAAGATAGTGGGATCACAAACAGCTGGTTGTTTGTTTAACTTTCTTCAGAAAATGCAGAGCAACTTAACTGACATTTGAATGAGTTTAACCTTGTCAGCCAAAATGCAAGAAATTCTGAGGTATTATTTTAATTTCTTGCTTAGCTTTCCCGTTGTGCTTAGATCTTGCAGTGTCACACTCCTTTATTGGAGGGCCATACGGTGATGGGGGATCCTATTTGCCTAATGAGCTGTGAAATGTAGGCACAACATGGCAGCTCACAGACCTAAATTTTAGCCATATTTCTTGTCTTTTTGGGCTTTTCTTATCTGTTTAGGCCAGACCATTTAAATAAATGTATTTTTGGCAGGTTATATTTTATGCACACTGGGAGTCAGATGTTTCTGGAAATGTTCCTTTTATCTTCAACAACAACAACAACAAAACCTGATCCCCAAGACTACTTTTTCTTTTTCCTTTTTTATTCTTTTTTTTTTTTTTTTGGCACTAATTTCCTTGACCCCAATATTTTTAGCTGTCATAAATGGTAGAAAGGATTCAGCATTGTGTATAGTAGAATCACTACCAATCTTTAAAAAAAAAGACAAAAAAGGAAGAAGGAAAAGTAAAGTTATATTGCACATCTTTCAGAAAAAAAAATATTTACAATTCTGAGGGAATTCAGACTTAAGCTTCCAAAGCAAAGTGTGTGCTGAAAGCACAAAGGACTATGTTTATGATTCTCTTTGAAGTGTTTTTGCAACAGGATAAGGAAAATTTTAGAAACTGTCTGATAGTGTTCAGGGTAAATACTTAAACCCCTTTAGAGAATTTCACACACAGATACTGTGCAGCAGAAAAAAGGATACTTATGTTTCCTAAAGCTGCTACAGCCTACAGCTTTGTACTTAAAGACAGAGGTGTTGAATAGAATTCTACTGAGGATACATCTAGTGACAATATCTACAGGAACATCAGAGCAAACCAGTGGATAGCACTTTCTATTTTTAACCCTTACGTGAGCTGGCTGAGATCTAAGCTGTGATGATATGAACCACTATAACATTTCTTTTATAAGCTGGATTTGTTGAAAGGGCAGTCTTCCAACTCATACAGCATACTATGAGAATTACGCTGGAACATCAAGGTTATAATGTAAACTGGCATAAGCCAGGAAAAGTTTAGGACAATTTATGTCCTATGGGAAAGTGAGATATGTTTCTGACAGCACAAATGGGAGGACCATGGGTGGTTTGTGCAGCTGTGTGTGTCGTGCTGGTAGTGAGTTCTCACCAGATGGTGCCAAGGGGTGGGTATGCTGTCCTGTGGCTGTTTTTCCTTAGGATTTGCACCTGAGTTACAAGTTTGATGTTTGTAGGTGTTCTTGTGCAAACAACTGTACCTTGGTGAGCTTCAGTTTTGAATGACTAGAATTCTATTGTATTGTGCTGAATTCTTCATGAGTGAGGCTTCTTTCTGTTTTCTTCACTATACATTTATGCTATCTGATATGTATGATTGTGTGTAGTATAAAATGTACTTGCATGTAAAGTGTGATGAGCTCTGTGTTAGTATCTTTAACATAAATACATGTAGCACACAATCAGCAGAAATCAAACTGTACATATAAATCATGCCTCAGTCGTGTATTTGAATTGTGTAAATGGGTCTCTGTGTCTAAACTGAGCACTGTGGCTTAATCAGGACTCTCCAACACATTTAAAAATTTTCATTTAGTGGTACAATACCAGAGCTGGTCCATAGAGACTGTATGTGTCTGCACATGCTTCTACACACAAATACATACACAGTTATGTTGGGGCTTTTAACTGTGATCTGCTTTACAGAATTCATAAGTTGTATAAAGTTATATTTAAAGGCATTTATAGCGAATGAGCAACTGCTTGTAGTTCTTGGCAACACGAATAATGTAAAAAAAAAAAAGCATTTAGAGAGCATTAGACTGCATTTGGTAGCACTGCAAGACACCCAGCATGTGGCAGAGTGGGAGCAGCTCAGATCTTAGTGTCTGCTGCATCCCTGTGAATCCAGCATCAGTTTTCGAAGGATATTTTAGAACTTGGTGTTACCCTTTGATGGTTAATGGGAACTATGTGTTCTATTTGAGTAAAAGCAGAATCAATATGATGAGGCTGTTGTAGATTGTATAAAATTGGGTGCTGTTTCCACTGTTTTAGAAACTTGGATGTACATATACTGCAATAACAAGATTTTTTATCAACAATGTGTTTATCAAGGCTTATTATTTGCTGTGGGAATAGTAGTATTGTGCTAGTATTCTACTAGTCCATTTATTCTTTGTAAAAAGCCTTTCATGTTCTTAGAAATCCCTTTCTTAGTAGAAAAATTGAATAAAATACCATATTTGAACCCTGAAAATAAAATTTATTGAAAAGAATTTTTTTTTTTCAATTTTTTGAAATTTGTGTATCTATATTTTATGTAAAACTTAGTTATTAAGTATGGTTAAAGTGATTCTGGTTTTCACTTATGCAGTCATGGTGAGGTATAGAGCTTATAGGTTTGTTGTATTTGTGTATGTATGTTTATGGACATGCTACACAGATTTTAAAAAAAAGATTTGGTTTGGTGTTGAACCTGAATTACAGTGGTTCAGAAGGAATAATTTTCATGGTGATTACTATGAACTAGGGGAAGCTGTAATTTTACATGAAAGTGAAAGTAAATGGCAGTATGACAAAAATGTCACCATCTACATTGCTGTAATTGCTGTAATTTGCAATTTGTACAACTAGTATTACTAAACATGGTTTTATTGCTATTGTATTTTAGTGGCTATGTAACTACTACAAACTAGAATAAAGCTGGTTTACTTTCCAAATTGCTGCCCAAGCAAAGGCGATGACACCTTCTGAAAAGCTGCCACTACTGCATTGATGGTTTTTCTTCCCTATTATTCCTTCTAGTTCCAAACAATATCATGGATGAATAGTGTTTTTGCAATGTATTTTTTAACAGTTGCTTCAACTTTTGTCAAAATTATAACTCTCATTTTATATATATAAGAGAATCAAATTTGGCTTCAGTACTTACCTTGGGAATGCATTATGGTCTGATGAATTAGGTGCTAATTCTTTCACTGTCCCTCTATTTAACTTGTGCAAGTAACTCACCTGTGGTTTTCAAAATCAGTGCAGAGATCAAAACATTGAGGTCTTATATTGGTTATAGATTGCAGACTATTTTGTTCCTCATCAGTAAAATGAAGCTATGCTTTTTACTGCAGCTGAAAAAGACTTAGTAATTGGTTGTTCTAGGGACAGAACATTCTGCAGCTGTAGGAACCCAAGAGATTTCTGTCTCTTTCTCTGCCACAATTGGAACCTGTAGAATTTGGGCCACATTTAAGACTTTTTATTTAGTTCTTTTTCCGGATGTGCAAGTTTTATTAAGTATGACAGAGGGAGTTTACTGTGTTTTGATGGACGCCGATTGTCTCCTCGCAGTTTCCAGTTCTAGCTCTCATGCCACACGTGCTTCTGTTTAATAATCCTGAAGCCATAGATGTAAAATAATGTGTACTGTTCTGCAATAAGAAGATAATTACTGTCTCTTCTCAAATGTCTCTAGTTAACACCAGGTTTTGGCAGTTCTTCTTGGACAGCTAGTGAATCCAAACTCTATATACAAGACACTCTAATATGTAAATGTGCAAATCTTGTGAATTGTTCCTGTAAAATAACATGACTGTTTATCACAGTCAGACTAATGGCATATCTGTTCATAGGATTTTCTGTACTACACTAGAAGGATTGAAGGAATGGTGAGAAAAGCCCAGATTCTTGCTTGTGAATAGGAATGGCATCAGTAGAGCCATGTTCCAGATGTTCCATGTTCCAGATGAATGCGACTTCATGCTTAGCATGTGCTGTTCTGCAAAGTGCACTATTAATAGCTGGAAACAGTGCATTGGTTCATGTTGTTTGGCTGCCTAGGATCAGTATAATCATGTAATCAACCAAAGTGATTATTTTATTTTTATGTGTATGTATTTATGTATGCATATATACACTGCAAATAATGGTATTTTAGCTTGATCTTCAAGCTCTATGCTCCATGCTAATGGACTAAAACTTCACGAGCTCACAAGAAGGTCAAGTCTTGTGTCAATGTTGTGGTGGGATTCAGCTTGGATAAGTGAAATCTAAGACTTGTAGGGCAGACATATGGCAGAGTAAGTTTAGTCATTGTGATCCTTTACTGATTGATCCCATATTCTGTCCAATGTCATGCTTCTGTTTAGTGAAATAGGAGTTTTTATGCTGAAATGATATGCAGTAGTAGGATCACAGAATTGTCTCCTTTGCACAAAACTCATGATTGGTCATATTGCTGATGGAAGATTTGGATAGAAATTATTTGATAATTAGCCTGTACAAACCAATTTATGCTAATGCTATGTAGAACCAAAGTACACAAAGATTGTACTTCTCAGAATTCCTTGAGGAGATGAGTATCTGAAAGTCTTTCAGCAGCTGAGCTTTATAGTTCTATCTTCTCTTAGTGGGAAGAGGGAAGAACACCATGGTATTACATGTACAATGGTAATAGATCTATCTCCAGGGAAGAAGAGATGAAGTAACATGAAATGAATTCTGTGTTA
Source organism: Urocolius indicus (assembly GCA_013401255.1). Taxonomy (NCBI): domain Eukaryota; kingdom Metazoa; phylum Chordata; class Aves; order Coliiformes; family Coliidae; genus Urocolius; species Urocolius indicus. The sequence goes on along the minus strand of WBNH01008946.1, from coordinate 369,368 downwards.
TGTTTATGTAGATGCTCAATGCAAAGGCCAATGCAAGTCCTGTCTGTATCTTAGTTTGAAATGTTATGACACTTTTAAAAAGATTAAAAAAAACCATAAAAAGGATTATTAATATTTCTCACTTTAAAAAGTCTTTTCCCGATATCTTTGTTAATACAACCTTACAGTGGCTGACTTTGTCTCTCAGAGAAATGACAGTAGAGAATGGAAAGGTTACCAGGGAGTTATAGTTTTACAGTCAAGGATTTTTAGACCATTATTTTGTCACTGACCTTTTGTTGGCTTTCATGTGGGACATACTTGACACACATGTTTATAAAACACGATCATGGGTCAGTTCCACTGTTAGTCATTATGCTAAAGGAATTGTGAATTTATAGTATCAAAACTAAGGATGGAACTGAGGAGGGGAAATGATGGGTAAGGCAACAGATGAATCAGTCTTGAGAACTCCTACAATTTTAAAAAATATTGAACAAAAGATGAAAAAGTCCCACTGGTCTCTTTAAGAAATCCTACCATTAAAAACCAGGATACAGGACTGTTTTCTCAACTTTTTTTGTTTGCTTTTCATCTGCTGTAATTGAATCACAGCATTATCTGGCTTATTCCAACAAAACAACAGATTTAGGCTGTTTGCTGCTAGTTTCAAAAGTAAGAGAGAGAGAGTGAGAGAAGACAAAAATTGAGCACATAGATGTATAATCCCAAAGGAATAAACTGACTTCTACTAGACAAGCTGAAAGCTGATTAAAATATTTCTCATCCTTTGGGTATGCAACAGCTTTTGATGATGGAGAGTATATTAATATTCAGCTTAGCTGCTTGTCGACACTTCAGACAGGTCCCAGGAAAGACTCTGATACTGACCAGGTTTTCTCACTCTGCCAGAAATCTTTATGAGACACAGAGCAGCACCCTTGTACCAGCAAAAGCCAAGATAAGAATAATGCTATTTAGCTATGTCTTTATTTTAGAAATAGCTTTTAGACATTTTGAAAGGGTTGAAAATTTTGAAGAATTCTTTTAATGTTATCAACTTATTCAGATACAACAATGGAGAAAAATTAATCTTAGTTGTTTTAAAATAAGGCTACTGTAGTCTCATCAGTTTTAAATCTGTCCGAGTTGTTTGTAAACATACAAAGATATCAGTAATAATATCAGTGACTAAGATTTTCAGAAAGCATATTTTTATTGCAATTCTTTTTCAACAGTCAGATTTGAGGTGCTGGGGTAATATTCTCTCAAGTTTATCTGTTTTCTTGTAATGTAACGTAATGCCTACCTTCCAGAGAGGAATGAGATGTAAACAGATGCTTTATCAGCTGATACTACTTCTGTGCTTTTGTTGGCATGCTGACATATGGGGTGTTTGCTTTTTCCCCTTCCGCAGTGACTAAATATATACAGTATTTGTGGAAAACATGTCATACTCTGTATGAGGTGCCTTTAGGATGGCTCCAGGGCTAAATACTTCCTGTAATAGGTGAAAGAGCATGGCTTAATCAGCTTAGTTAACTTAATTAAGCTGTGCTTTTTCTCATGGTACAGTCTTAAAGCGTATTTCATTTTTAAACTGTATTTCATAGTTGTAGAATGACATACGGTTGGAGAAATCCTGTGGAGTTTTATAGTGGACTTGAAAAAGGTGAAATTTGGTAGTTTTGTGGTGTGAAGAAGAAAATTGAATGAGGCTGTCTTAAAAGGAGAAATTCTGATGTCTAATGCAGTTCATATTGTAAAGGCTTCTCAAACTGAGAAAGACTGTCTTTCTCTCCCACTCAAAGATTGTTCATCTCAACCTTGCTTTGCTTGCTTGCAGATGTGTCACCAGATTCTGTGACACTGCATTCTTTTATAATTCTTTGAAATAGGATAAACTAGTGATGATTGCAAATCAGTAATTTGAACCGAGTTCTTCATTGGGATGAGCTGCTCTTTGTTCTTCACAAGTAGAACAGGAGACTGCAGGTTGCAGCAAGCCAGGAAGAAAATGCCAGTAGCCAGTGAAAGCAGGGGAATCGTAGAATCACAGAATGGTAGGAGTTGGAAGGGACCTCTAAAGATCATCTAGCCCAACCACCCTGCTAAAGCAGGTCCTACCAGGTCACACAGGAACATGTCCAGATGGGTTCCCTCACCCTCATGGTAAAGAAGTTTTTCCTTATGCTTAAATGGAACTTTTTCCATTCCACCTTCTGTCCATTATTCCTAGTCCCATCACTAGTCACTACAGAAAAAACAAGACCAAAAGCAGGAGGAGGAAGGACTTCCTGAACAGGAGTTTTTTTAAGAGTTATAGTGGTTGGAAAACCTGAAGCTGGATGTGTAGGTGGAATGGACCTTTGGTTACAGTGGGAATAGAAAACGAGCTTGGCAGGAAAAGCTTTGGCGATTGAGAAAGAGTAGAAAATGATGGCAAAGGCTCTCAGGCAAAAAGCAGGGGTGTGTTTTGAGAGAGAATGAGAGAAGCTTTACAATGGGAGAAGTGGTTATGGAAGTGATGGCAGAGGATTGGGTAGCTCTGTTTCCTTCAAAGCAGAATATTGTGATAGCAATTTGATTTTTTTTTCAATCCTTTTAAAAAAAATTATGCTCTGATAGAAATTTCTTCACTGAGGCTTTTGAGCAGTAATAATACTACATTTAATATGCTACTGGGCTATACTACAGAATAAATAAGAAACAGTCATTGTTAAGGCAAAAAATAATTACAATGAATGCAGAAAGTTACTTAAAGTATGTTAAAATCTATTTGATTTTAATGCCACAAATATATAAAACTACTTAGAAAAAAACAATCAGAGAGAATATATACACATAGAGTTTTAATGATCTAAGAAATTAATGTAGTGTTTAATGTGTGAATTATTTGTATCTGTGTTTACATACATAGACACATGGATGTACATGCATATATATATATACATATGTACACTGGAAAGAGGTTTATCTGTTTAAGTACTGAACTGTTCTCTACAAGGCTTGAAGTTGCAGAACACTACTGAAATGGTAGAATATGTTGGTTTCTCATCTTAGTACCTCACCTTGCTTGAGTGTAGTTCTATGGTAAACTTCAGTGTTTCTTGATTATATGGGGTGTTATAATTTCCTGATGACTGGTTATGTTATTTATAATGCAGAGGGTGTTAATCCTTTGGTGATTAACACTCTATTTGAATTACCAGAGGTCAAAGGTACATTCTTTTATTTGAAGGTTTTTTTTCAGAGTTTCTGCCTTTGATTTTTTTTTTTTTCACTAAAGGTTTTGTGTTCTCTGTTTTATCTAAAAATTACTTTGAGATAATTTGGAGTGTGGGAAGTAGAGGAGCATCCTCTACTGTCTGTTGGAGCTGTAGTTATTAGAATATAAATTCCCTTTGTATGAACAGGTCATCCAAGAATCCTCCATTTGAAAACAGGGGAAACTTCTTAACCTAAAGGAGCATAGTCAAAAACATGTGGCAGAAGACATTCCTCATGTAGCCTTTAAAGAAGTATTGTGGCTTATTCTACTGCCCTGCCTGTGGCCCTTTCTTTCTAAGTCATTTTGGAGAGATTTATTAAATAAAGGATTATATGTACGTATGGCTATATATGTGTATATATAATTGTCTGCATGTATACATACACAAGCACTTTATAATGTATAAATATATATGTCTGTCATTTCAGATAATTTAGAGATACCGTAGAGATTCTTGTCCAGATGTCAGGGGTTTCTCAATTACTGTATTTCCAGAATTGAGGAGCTATGTTAAAAGTCTTCAATTATTTCAAAGGTTGGAGCTGTGCAGAAGTTACCCTTACCCTAATGTTTCAAACCTTTCTCTAAATGCCATAGTCTTTTTTTTGTGTTTTGCTGAGCTATGTTCCTTACAAAGCTGGAGCTGGTTGAGATGGAAGCAGCAAAGTCCTTTTGCCATTTTGATTTTCACAGTCCTGGGATTGCATTATCGTTCAGACGTCTCCAAGATAATTCACTTAGGTGTCCAGGTTTTCTGAGTAGTTGTGTCCAATGGCAAAGACTTTCTAGGGCTCTGCAGCACTGAAGTATGCTGTGACACATCTTCTATAAAGATGACCACAATACATTCCTTGACTGCAAATTCTGAGGTAGGTGTTCTGCTTGGAGGTTTGTTCTTGCTATGGGTGTTACACCTGCTCCAAATCTGGAAAAGTATAGGAAAGATGACCTACAAGAGTTCCCTCAGTGTTGTTTTTTTTCCACTCAAAAACCTCTCTGAGAGTACCTGACATTTCTAGAACATAGCCACAAGAGAACTGTATTGATATACGGTAGCTCTCTGCAGTGTTTAGGATATGTGTATTGCATATAAACAAAGAAGGTGGTCAAAGAGCAAGGAAGGACACATTAATGTTAGGTAGCCAAAAAATGAAAGGAGAGCAGTTCATCTGGTGGGTCCAGTATTTCAAGCTTCAGATTGTGGTATCAAATGATGCTAATCTTGGAGACTTTAAAGGAACATGATAGCTTGCCTCTGTGTTTTCCAATGGGGGCATAACTGATCTTGACTTCATATGTTATGAGAACTCAGCATCAGACTGGGCTGATCAAGTGTTAACAATGTGTATTTGGCAGAGCTGGAACGTGAGTTCACTGGCGTTTAAAAGCTCTGTTTTTACTCAGTTACCAGCCATGGACTTTATGCTTGAACTGCTGGATAAAGTCATTCAATCTGTCAGAAAATGGAAACATATTCTCATAATCTACATTTAATCTGTACCAAATCCATGCTTGTTCTAGTGTTGCTCTACAGCAGATAGGATGACTATTAAGTAAGTCGAAGCACACAGATGTGATGCTCCTGTCTAGCTACTTATTTGATGATTTTATTTTACTGCCTGTTGTGTGCTAGCTTTCTCTCTGCTTTCCTCTCTAGTGTTTTTGCTCAGAGTTCTGTGAGGTACTAAGATTAGTGCTGGTTTGCTTTTGTCATAAGCTTTCGTGTTTGCTGTGACAGATAGGTGAAAAAGTAGTATTTGTTCGGCTCCAGCATGCGAGGAATCCAGCTCAGACACTGAGGACAATTAGTCTTATGTTGTGGGATGAAAAGCAGACATGCTAAAATTTTAGGGGGACTTTTTTCCTGTCCATGCTCCAGGGGGAACTCTGCATACAGCATGTGGCTTCCTACATGACTTTTTGGTTTAAGATGGTTTAACTGCAGTCTGCCGTTCAATTGCTGGCCTGTGGTTAGCTTTTTGCAGAAATACTAAGCACTATGCTGGCTTTGTTCCTTTAGTAGTTACTTTGTTACTTTAGTAGTTTCATTTACACTTAGAAATGTTTTTTTCTAATTCTGCAGAGAGATTGTGAGCAGTTTGGCACCACTGAGAGCCTGCAAAGCATAAGAGCTTGAAGGAGGGTTGAGTAGGAGGCAGAATTAAAGGCCGAGGTAATTTCGTGAGGGGAGCAGAGAAGGAAATTTGGAGGAAATAAGTTGCAGATAAGAGGGAGGAAGGGGGAAGTGAAACGATTGTAAGAAGAAAGTATGAAAAAGTGACAGAAGGGTTAAAAACAGAGAGAACTGGAAATATGGATAATGGAAGTATAAAGAATTTTGAAAGTGCAAGAGATAGTGTAACGGAAAAGAGAACAGTAATAAATGAAGAAGTAATTGTATTTTTAAAACTTTATTTGTAGCCAGCATAATGAAGTTAATGTGAAAGTTGATGCCTCATCTTTCAAATTTTTTTTTTGTTTTCCTTCCTGTTACTCCTTGAAGTTAGAAATACCACAGTAAGTGACAGAACAGGAAAGAGAAACTAAGTAGATACTTATTTTGGCTCAGTGGAAACCTTCTCACTGTCTATAACTACCTGAAAGGAGGTTGTAGTGGGGCAGGGGTCAGTCTATTCTCCCTAGAAATAAGCAATAGAACAAGAGGAAAGGGCCTCTAAGTGCACCAGGTGAGGTTCAGGCTGGATATGAGGAGGAATTTCTGTGCTGGAAGGGTTGTCAGGCATTGGAATGGGCTGCCCAGGGAGGTGCTGGAGTCACTGTCCCTGGAGGTGTTTAACAGATGGTTGGATGTTGCACTTAGGGAAATGGTCCAGTGGTTGATAGGGCTGGGACAAAGACTGGACTCAGTGATCTTAAAGCTCTCTTCCAGCTGAAACGATTGTATGATTCTGTAATATGCAGATCTGAATTTTCATCTATTAGACTTCAACTTGCTGGCTGATACTGTCTTGCTCTGTGAAAATTAAATTTGTAAACTACTATTAACACATGATGCATCTAATTAAATATGTGACTTTTTGTGAATGTATTTTTTTCACTTTATATGTCAAAAATAGTTTTTTACCTGCTGACATATTTCTGAATCAACTTTCTTGAAGGGCTTACTTACTTCAGCCTGGAAGTCTGCAGATAAAACATTGTCAATAGTGTGCATGTGTGAAATTTTAATTTATGAGCCTCCTAATTAAGAGCAGAATGTATTTTTCAGTAAAACTTGTTATTAGTTTGGTGTAAAACTGTTTTTTCTACTGTGCAGAAGGGGAGAAAAAAGCCCAAGTAACTAGGGAATGAAAGAAATTAGGGGGTAGCAAAAAGAGACTGAAAGAAAGTACGACTGAAGGCGTAACTTAAACTTACATAGATATCAACACTTTAAATATGAATAATAAAATCCAGCTTGGTAACTAAGATTTACTCCAGGAAAGATGGAGCAGGTTATTTGCTGATTTGGCTGGTACAGCTAGAACAATATACTTAGCAGTTTTTATATTGAAGATTATATTATGTAAAAATATGTTATGTAACAGTTTTGCTAGTTCAGTTTCAAAGGCTGCTGAAATCTACTTGACTCCTTTTTACATGTCACTACTGTTTATTTTCTTGGGTTGTGCTGTAAATATTTGCAGAAGTGCTATAGTTTTATTTCAAAACAACAATTTGAAAAGTCTGCCTGATAGACTTTAGTAAATAACATGACTCTCCAGGGCTGTGAATCTGTTTCTTGTGATGCACTTCTTTGGGAATTCATACCATTAGATTTATTGCTAGATGTTAAGATTTTGCAACTTAAAATAAGCTTAGAGGTGTACGTCAGAAATTGTAAGTATTTGTATCCTGTTTTTTTTTTACTGTCATATGTCCTTTTGTCTTACATTTGTATTAACCCATTCAACAAACATGTGTGAACCATGTCAACATTTACTGTTTCAACTACTAATGGCATTTTACTGCTTATTTCCACTGAATGCCATATTTCTAAATCTAAGGCATCACTAGGGCAAGAAGATAATAGGTAGTCTGTACAGTGTTTGAACTGGTACTCTAGTTCCCAGTTTCCTGAGGATAAATGTGATTGCTCCAATATAAATGTTTTAGATCACAGTGACAGCTGTGGAAATTAAACGTAGCCAGCAAAATCTATTTTCTGTCTAGCTAAGTAAAGGAGAGGACAGATGAAAAAATTCCCTGGGCAAATGAATTCTTATAAACAGTGATGAATCTTTTCCTTTTTCTATATTAACTTTTTTTTTCTTCTCAAAAATAAAAAGAAAAAAGAAATGAAGTCCAACTTGGGCTTCTTTATATGTTCTTTGAATTCAAATTTAAAGGTGAAAAATTGAGAATATCATTCCTAGGCAATGTTGTAAAACACATTGAAAATACTTCTCTAAACACAAGGAAAATTTACCCTTTAGGATATTTTCCAGAGAGCTGCAATAGTCTGTGGAAAGAATAGGCTTTTAAAATTCTGTAAAAATCTGGGGTTTGGGGAGAGAATGATTTTCGATTTCTCAGGAATTTTGTTTCTCTATGAACAATGTTCTATTTTCAGAGGCTTCAGTGATATCAGCCATTACCTTTTCTTGCTTAAAAATGTTGTCTTCTACAGAGAATTCTCTTTTTGAAACACAAGTTTTGATACCTGCTTCAGAAGCTACTGTAATGCAGAAAAATGCAGAATTTTCTCATACAGACTATGTAGGAGTTTTGCACTGAGATAAAATCAGAGAGAGACTACTCTGCCAAATGATCAGTGCAGCAGTCATGGTCATCACTATTTGTAATTTTTTTTTCCCCTGAGCTATGTTCGTGACTTCTGTAGTTCTAGAAGATTCATTTTCCCTTCTCCTCAGGTTCCACCAGCGTCTTCACCAAACCTTTTCAGTCTTGACAACTGGTTTGAATTGACTTTCCGCTCTTCAGAGGAGATGGAAGGACTCAGCCTTTTCAGGTGGTGCTTTCAGTTAAGACTGGGAGCACCTGGGCATATTATTGTTAATAAGCTTATACTACTCAGCGACAATTCTTTAGCAAAATGTGCTTTGTGGCAGTTTGCATTAGAAGTAATTTGATGGTGTTTTTGTGAACTATAGCAGCCACTGGATATTTCTGTTAGGGCTAAAGTCTCAGCATGAGCTATGGAGAGTTCAGTTGTTGCCTCTGTTGTGATTATTTACTGATATTTTTTTTTTGCTGAAGTGGGGAAATTCATGTAGATTGTAGCTCAGAAATGAGGCTATGGGTTATTATTTGTATATTTTTAAAAATCAGTATATTGTGATCCTTAAGATATACAGGCTTTTGTGGGGGGAAAAAAAGCTGTCTTTAAAAAGTTTATTGCAAAGTAAATGGTTAAAATGGAGCTGCAGTTACTTGAAAGAGACAAATATACATTAATTATTTCCTGAATAAGTTGTTTTTATGGGAAAGCAAAGGAAGCAATGGCTGGGTGTCATTAAAGAGTAGCTAGTGGAAAGTGGTGAAATGAGCAATGAGACTTGTAAAGTGTCATGAAAACTGAAACACCGGGGTACAAAGTACCGCTTATCCTTACAGATATGGGTACCATATGGCAACATGAAGGGAAATGGAGAGTAGGAGACAAGAATCCTATTATTCCTCACATTTTCATTTGCTTGCTTTTTGCTTTGGGCAAATGGCTAAAAAAGTTGTGCATGAACCTTCTTCTGGCACAGTATTTGTTGACAGCACACCTGCTTTCCCTGTCAGGCTTCGTAAAGTTTCTTTGGTATCATTCCAGCTTTGTCACTTCTGATTATAATTTTATTGTTGTTTTTCTAATAGTTCTAGAATAATCATTTCATGATTGCTCCTAGGTCGAAATCTACATCAATTTTCTGGTACTATAACCCTTTCTCCTCTTACTTGAAAATTTCCTCTTCTGATGAGGCCCTACAAAGTTAATGGTTCTTTAAGACCAAAGCAAGAGTATCGAACATGTACACCCAGAGGCAGCATGCTTGACTGCCCTCTCTCATTGTTACTTTGAAACTCTCAGCTTTACACCATCTGAAGGGACCATTACCTATATGATTTTGCTCTCACCAAGGGCTGTGGAAATGAGCAACTATTTGACTACAGTAAGATAATGGGATTTTCAGTGCAGATCCTTTTGTCATAGCAGTGGGTGCTAAATCAAGAGAGAATGAGAAGCTGCACAGAAAGGTTGTATGAGAAGGCAAGAAAATTGTGCAGATTTTAACAGAAGATGTTATAAAGGGAGCCCCTGATGCATAAGTTTTATGCTTTATGTGTTGTAATTCTGAAAATTAATGCTTCGTGTGTTATCATTCTGAAAATTAATGCTTCATGTGTTATATCAGGCTCTTGTGGGCATGTAGTGGCCAAATTACAGATAATAAATTGCCTCTCTTCCTTCTGAAGCTATATAACCTCCTAATTTTAGCACCACAAAGAAATGCAATTTATTGGTTCTCTATGTTATGGAATTTAGTGCAAATATTTAAACTTTCCTGTGTTCCAGGAAAGCTGACATTTTAAGAAGTATTTCATAGTTACAAAGGTTACCATTACACCACTATAATGACTTTGCAGTGCCTTGCTCAGTGGAACGCTGGCCTACTTGTGGGGAAAAAATGTCCAAAGGACATCCTAACTTCTGTTCTCAAAAGAAGTGCTCAATATGACACAGCATTAATGGATAGAATCAACCCAATGTATTCTCAAATTTAGAAACTGAAATATGAAGCTATTCCCACTAGAAATGTTGTAAATCTTGCAAAATATATAAGCTTTCCTCTTCGACATACATCAAAGGCATAAAACTTGGGAGATTAAAATATGTTTTTAATCTGGGTTTGATGAGCAAAACTTTCACTGTAATATTTATTATGAGAGGCTCTACTTGTGTTGCCTCTTCCCTTTGTTCTGTTTATATATGACTTCCTTTCTGCCAAAAAAGTAGGAAGTATCGCTTTCACAAAGCCAAAGGATATTGCAATGGTTTGTTCGTTTAAGCTGAATCGTAGGCCCACGTGGCAGACACAAACTTTTCTTTTATTGTCCTGGGTCCCAGAGGAAGAGCAATGCTTTCTGATGGCTTCCCATGAATGGCTTTCGTTTGTGGAGGCGTTCCAGTGGCTTATGCTGACTGTACAAAGATCAAACAGGCAGGAAAATTGTGGTTTTGAGAAACTTAGCCAAGATCTTTGTTTTTTTCTCAGAACTTTTTCTTCTCTAAACCCTATTTTTTAAGGACAATATTAGGACAATTTATTATAGTGGTTGATGGGGGGAAAAAAAAGCCTGTTCTATCTTTTTCTCTTTAAAATTTAGGTATTTTCTTAGTTATTAAAAAATTTTTAGGCATGTAGAAAGAAAACACTAGCCATAATTGCAGTCGTCTTTATTGCATTTGGAGTCAATGGTATCCAAAATTAAGTAAAAAAAAAATATTGTGGCTGCTTGGTCCTTGCAATTCGATCTGTACTCAGAAACTGTGCATGCAGAGTTTTGCTGAAATTACCCAGGGTTTTCTGCCTAGACACATAGGTCTGTCAAAAAGATTTGATTTTTTATTTGATCTGTTGAAGTCTATTGTGTTTCAAGAATAGTGTTTTTTTTCTCAACAGATTTTCTTAATCATCTTCATAAAGATTTCCTCTTTGCTAAGCTGTTAGTAAACTTTTAAGTATTGGAAAGATATGTGCAGACCACAGCATCTTTTTAACTCAAGCGATGGCATGATTTGCCTGCAGTATGCGTATTTTGTAATGTTCCTCATATAAAAACTTCATGTTTGTCTTACAAATTCAGTTTTTGTTGAAGGATTATTTTAAGAAAATTAAAATGGCTTGAGTTTCTGAAGTAAAACACGTAGCATCTTTAGAGGTCAGATGTAGCTGAAACTTGAACAGCTGTACAACATGCATCCTAGATTGTTTTTAATTGTCTTCCCTTTCTCTAACAGCAGTAATTCTTGTTTATATTGTCAAGAACCCTTCCACTGAGCACAAGCGCACCATACTTTAAGGTCACATGCTTAACCCTACTGCATGGCTACAATGTAAATGGGCCCTCTTTGTTTTCATTAATGTGTGAGGGGTGGGTGTGAGGCAGGGCTGTTCACAAGACTTAAATGATTTATTGTAAAAGTGTCTTAAAGAAAGCATATTTTGTCTCCATACCACAGTTGTTTAGCATTACTCTTGTGCATCCAACCGGCAGCCAGTTTGGCAATGGATTTTTGTGTGTCATTTTGTTCTTTTGACCTGTGATACTTTTTTCTTCTTCTTCTTTTTTTTTTTTTTTTTTTAACTGAGCTAAGGGATTCACCTCAAATAAAACAAAATGAAGCTTTTTCTCTCTCCTGATATCCTAAATGTACTAATGAAGACTGAAACTGCTCTTTTTCACCCAAAATCCTTTACGTAACAATTTTCCAGTTGCTATTTGTGTGTTGGTGTCGAGCTTTAAAATTAACAGTTTCAAAAATATCAGATTAAATGGGTATGCTCAGTTCTTTTAATCGGTTTCAAAATGAACAAACTTTAGTTTTTTAAAATGGTTTCAGGAGTTTTAAGTCGTGTGCTTTTCTGCCTCTAGTTGTTGATATATGGAGGAAAAATACTGTTGAAATCTTACAAGTTATATTGGTTTTGATTATCTAGAATTGGCCCCGAGTCCCAAGACTTTTAAGTGATTTCAAACCCAGTACTGATTGTAATCTGTGGCTGGCATCTGCAGTTGGTTTTGTAGGCCAAAAAAATTGAAGAAATGTTCCTAAGTGCTGCACTCTGTCAAAAATCAAATCCTTTTTTTGGGATATCTCTGTTACGGGTTGTTTGCTTTTTAAAATATTTGGTTACAATTTTGAGCTATGGATAAAATTGGATTCATGTCTGATTTTCAGACACATGGATTTATACCAGCATATGAGAAAAGTATATGCATGTGACTATGATACATTCAGTGTGATGAAGTTGATCTAAGAGCGTTGTATACAGCAGTTTCTGTTCATGTACAGTGAACAAAACAAGGGGAAACTATTATCTTTAGAAGGTGAGGTAATAATACATACTTATCAAAGCAGAACACTGTTCTGGATATAGCAAGTTGTAGCTTAAGAAGAATAGTATTTTGTTGGGTTTTTTTAAAACCATGTATTTTGCTGTTTTTCAAACTGTGTTAATCAAGGTAGAAAAATGTCTTTTGTTTGCCAGCTTCTGTTGTGAGAAAAATAGTGACTTTCCTTGAGAAAACTCTTTGGTGTGATTTTAAGTTCATCATATTTGGTTGCTGTATTTTAAAACCAAAATGTTGTGACAACATGTTTTCAAAAATTATTATCAAAATATTATTTTTCTTAATAACAACTACTTTGCTCTTAGACTTTGGACAGAGAAGTTTCTTATTGGATTTCAATTGTCTTGCAATTCATTGAAACTTACTTCATTCTTTTTTATAGATATTATATGTAGAGCAGCTTACAGTATCTAGTGACCTCTCGAATATGAGGGTAACTGATTTCACTAGTCATAGAAGTTTAAATAAGATGATATCTGCCAGTCTTCTTGATAGTTTGATATTAGAGTGGTTCGATCTGTTAATTAACATTTAAGAAACATTTTTGTGAAAGAGAAAAAAAATCTGTAGCCTTTAAGACTATAAATATGTAGTAGAATAAATGCCATCCAGTGTACAATGTCTTCCAGCTTTCCATCAACAGAACTATTGATGAAGATGAAGAAATAATCAAATATTATTAAAAGGCTGTCCATATCCTGATCTGTTTTAGCTTTTGTTTTTCCTAAATACATGTAAAGTTATCCCTGAAAATTGATTTAGTGTATGCATAAAAACATTGTGTAAGAATATCTTACCAAAAAACTTTAGGAGGGAAAAAAACAAACCAAACCCAAAACACAAACTCCAGCATCTAAATAATGAAGAGAGAATCCAGGTTTTTTTCACAAATATCATGGTTTCCTCTTCAGGAAATATTTGTATCTATCACATTAGTAGTGTGGATGACTGTTCACAGAGACTGTGTATCTTATATGTGGACTTTGAGTGCTCTGAAATTGGATTTGCCCTATAGTGCCATGTTACAGCAGAAGTGAAGTAGATAAACAGTAACATTAAATGAAGATTTAGAGCTATACTATAGCTTGTCATGATGTATCTTTAAGGATTGAAGTTTTTGTGTGAGAGTACACAGGTCAAACCCTCCTCCACAAACTGCTATTTTTCACTTCTGCAGCAACTCTGGAGATCCAAAGCCTTTTTAGGTTAGAAGAGACCATCTCCATTGTGGCATGTACTCACTACGTGTCTGTTAAGGACGCCTGGCCAGTTTGTGTTAATACATCCTTGACTTTGCTTTAACTTTTACTAGTGGATTAACTGATCCTTCTCGAAAAGTGCAGAGGTGATTAGTCAGCCACCTTTGACCTCTCTCTTAAGTTGGACTTTGCAACTGAACTTGAGAACCCATATCTTATTTCACGTGCCTATAGAAGGAAATGTTAGTGAATGTCGAGGCAGGAGCTGTGCATGTCACAGTGCAGTGCAACAGAATGCATTGTTACGGGGTATCAGAGAGTAACAGTGCATCCTGTTTTTCAAATTCTGTTGTCATAGTTTGTGAGCACATCATGAAATGTCGTATTTGTTGGAATTGTCAGAATCTTCAGCACCCAACTTTTGTTTTGGAGAGTTATCAATTTGAATATATTCACAGTGATCTGTTGATTGTGATGTTTGTTTTCTTTGTAAGACACATGAATCTTACGGTGAAAGTTTATCTTCACCGATTGAATGCCGTCTCATGAATGAAAATTGTCAATATAATGATTTTTTATATAGTGAAGTTTTCACATAGTTGGTCATTCAAGCTTAAAATTGTTTCTCAAATATTCATCTATGAATACTTAGATATTCATGGAAAACAAATATGACAAATTGACAATGTTGAAAACTTGATTATACTGTAAAGAAAAATATTCGCAGAACTTTAATACACTAGTAGATGACATAAAGTAAATTTAAATTTAAACTGATTTAGTTTGCCCTGAGCTGCTTCCTTGATCTTTCCTTCTGTGTACTTTTAATTGTTGGGTTAATTAGTTGATAATCTTCCTTTTAAAGGATGAAAAATGAACCTTTTATTTTCCTTCTCCTGAGGAGATAAACTAATTACTGAGAGCTTTATTGCTGCCATCCTAAGAGCATGAAACGGAGCAAAAATCTTTCCCCAAAATCAAAATAAAGTGAAAATAAACCCGTATGGATATCAGGGAAGATAGCATGGACTATTTACATGTTGGTATTTGTCATATCCATATAGCCATAATGTTAGATCTCTCTGATGAAAGGAAAACATGAGCAGAATCCAAATTTAAAGCCTAGGAAGTGTCACATATAGCATGATCAGTATAGTCTGCATTAACAGGTTTATAAAGTTTAGGTTTTATAGATATTTTACCTTTGTAAGAAAAATGAATGGCAAGAAATGTTGGCAAGGTCCTGGCAGGAGGGAGATAGATAACTGTCTCGGAAGAGTGAGAGGGTCTCTGGAAAGAAAGGTGTTCTTGAAGGTGTATAGCTCTGTCTGCATGTGCTCCAGGCTGTGGTGACATCCTGTAATTAAGCAGAATGTGACAAATAGGATCACTGTAGCTGCACTATCTGAGTGTGCCCTGGTCTATCTATAGCTGTAAAAACCATATATAAGCATACACTCTACAAGATTAGGCAGAATATACTTTTTGGACACTCGTTTGATGATAGTTCAATCAGTAAAATTCTCTGTGTGTTATTTTTTATCAGTGCCTCTTTTATTTGCTAGTATATCGTTTTTGTACATTCTACACTGGACAGTGTCACCAATGAGAGTTAAACTGTGAATGAAATGCCTGGCACGCCTTTTTATGTAAAGCTATTGGTATGTACTGTAACAAAACTAGAGAAAGCACTGAAATTGCATTGCCTACTTTTGAGTTATAAATCATAGTTTGCAAAAATGTCCATTTCTAAAGGCTGTTGTCACAATTAACCTCTAGCAATGAGTGGTGGTATCACCTTTGCTGCTTGACAATGCCCCATACACTAACTACATATAGTATATTAGTTCTAGTTGGGTTTTATTTCTTATACTCTTTGAACTAGTGTGTTCTAGATTATCTTTCTGCCCCTTTTGCCATGACATCTAACGTTACTACTGCACTTACATGCTTATGAATTTTAAATCTTCATAATGATGAGTGATGGTGTGATTGGAGGTAATGAAGCTGTGAGTTGAGCCAAATGTGACAAAACTTCATTTTTGAAACAACATGGTGAGAGTCTCATTCTCACAGGGATATCTACAGACCTGGTGCATTTAGTACTGTGAGGATGATAAAGGCATTGGAAGTCTTATGTCATTTGGACATATGATTCAGCTGTATGTGGTTATCTTGCATATGTACAAAGTTGCTATTCTGCTGTGGCATGCTTCTTAGACAAAGCATGCCCACAGGCACTTCTGGACATGTGGCTTACTATTTCATTTGATTGTGGCTTGTAACTTTTTCATTCTGCAGTGTTTAACCCTTTCCATAACTCAGCTTTCTGTGATTTAAATTACTTTGATAAAACTAGTGACGTTGGGAGTTCAGCCCAAATTTTTACACAGCTATGGTTTTACTAGACATTGTTCTAGAAATTGTTGTGGCTAAGGCACTAAGAGACATGATGGCAACAGGTGGTGGCTTCAATGGTGGGACAAATATGTTAGTATTCTAGGCTTTTCTATGTTAAATAGATATTAAGATGTACTGTTCAAGGAATTCACTAACGTGACATGTAATTAATCAGTAAAAGACAATTGTAAATGAAAGTGCAATAGCGAATTAAACTCCGAACACTGTTTTTCATTTTCTTCATAGTTTGAGGGTGTTTAAAAATAAATTTTCATGTGACCAATAATATGAAGTTTAGTGATTCCAATTTGTATTTTGTATGTTACAAGGACTGAGTGTCTAAATTGGAGTCCAATTTTGTGTCAGTATATATTTTAGGAGATGCTTCTGTGTAGCATAGCATATTGGGGCTTCAGTAAAAATTAGATGAGTCAAAGCAAGGCCTTCCTTACATGTAAAAATTATTTCATTAGAATCAGTAAAATTATATGAGTATTTAATTCAAACTACAGTTCATTTCAGTGTTTGTGAGATTATATCACCTACTTCTGGCTTTGAAGCACATCATTTTTTTCCTCTCCTCTCTCCCCCAAAAACTTATTCGTAATAGTTGATGATGTTAATTTTGATAGGGTAAGAAAATTACAGGATACTATTTTCTACTTCTTTTGACACGAGATCATTTGTTGTGTGATTTTTGAGTGCTTATTACAACTGCACATAATTGTTGATGATGAAAATCCTGTCCACTGGCTAAGCAAATGTATGCAGATTGTACTCGGTCTGATTCAATATTGTAAAATGTAAACTGTCCAGGGTGCACATTACTGAAGTGAGTTTTGTATTGCATTTTAGCTCAACTGATTTCAGTGATAGTAAATAATCACTGAAGCATACACTGCTGTGCAGTCCTTCAGAACTTAAGTGTTCAGTCTAACTACTGTTTGCATGTGACCAAAATGGGAAAAGGGAGGTGTATACAAAGGAGTGAATTATAACAAAGAACACTTTCTGCTTCAGTTCTTGTTCAGAAAACATATGTTCAGCCATGCAGGCAACAGTTGGGGTAAAGACACACTGTAGGTTTGGAAACAAAAGGCATGTTCTTTTCTTGCATTCACAATGTTTTCAAACATATTCACTTGTTAGGGACTAGCCTGTCAGCTGGATCTTCTTGCAAGCGTGATTTCTTTTTCCTGACTTCTTTCAAAAGCTTTTTCCCCACAATGTTTTACACTTCATATAATCCACTATGCATGGTAGGCCTGCTTCGGTCTTTGTGCTATTGATGATTCAGTGCTGGAGGGGCCATGCTCTGGGAGAATGTGGCTAAAGGGTAACCTTTCACTCAACCATACATCTAAAGATGCTAAGCCACTCGTATTCCAGATATCTTCAGTGGTTTGCTTGCTCTTTCTTGATGAGATGGGTTACACTTCACCTCTAGGACATTGCCAAGCCAAGTAGCGTTGCAAAAATATTTTGAAAGTGTTCATCTTTGTACTTTTTTTTTCTTTGTAACTAAGTATTAAAAATCTTTCAGAGACCTATCATAACTGCATTGAACCATCCAGTAAAAAATACTTCTTTTTTCTTCCACTTGAAATTTACTCAGTTTTGGCATGCCAGGGTAACCAAAAATTACTTGGTCGTTACTTGTGTTTGGATTCCTTTTTCCAAAACATATGGTTCAAGACCTTAGTATAAATACACTTACACAGGCATAAAGGTAATAGTTATTTCCAAATCAGCTCTGCCTAGTTTAATTTATGAACTTTAAACTCATATAACATGAAAATATACAGCTGTAGCTCCATAGGTGTAGTTAAATGTATAACTTTCTAGTGTAGACAAGACCTAAAGTTTCTTTGGAAATGTCTGAGCTATCTACTCTGTAGATTTTTCTAGGTCAAACTACTCATCTATCAAGTCAGGTATTCATCCTTTGTTGTCAGCAGTGAATACCTCAAAGAGAGGCAGGACTCCCTACATTTAAATGCATATAGATATATAGAGCTTAAGCATATGTCAAACTTTAAGTGTTCTACAGTATAATTGGGTTATGCACTTGCTTAGGTTAGATGTGCACCATTGAATATAATGGTAGGGGAGAGTAATACATAATCCTGTGGCAGTGCTTTCATACAGCAACTTGAGCCTCCGTTCCTTTTATCTCACAAAAGTACAAAAATTACATGTTTTATAAAATTCTCTATTCCTTTATATTTTATTTAAACACAGACATAATATCTGACTCAGACCAACTGTTTTAATGTTGGAAGTGATCAATCAATAACCAGAATGGTTATGGAGTTTTATGTTGGGTTGCAGATTGTTCATTTCGTCTGTTGGAGCATCAATACTGTTAGCTGAATTCAGTAGCCTGGGAAATACCACCAGTGAATGTCTGCTGGTTAAGATTTCCCATATAAGGCCCTTCAGACCATGAGGATCATTTAGACAACTAGAAAATCCACAGACAAAAAACTCCATGTAAATATTTTCTAATGAACAGTGCCAGCAAATATATCCTTGCCAACATATGTCAAAACAGCCAGAAGATCTGTGAGGATGGGGATTAACTTTTTAGCACTGTCATCGTAAGAGTCTTGACAGGGAAACGTTATTTCAGTGTTTTTCTTTGACTGCATATGACTGAAAAGATGTTAACGGTAGATAAAACTAATATAAAGCAGTTAATGATACTGACATATATTCCAAGTCTGCACCTTTTTCTTTTCATTGAGCTCTATGTCAGGCATCCTTGAGAATTCTACAGCTTTAAAAAAAATTATCCTTCCTTCTCAAATGAAATTTGATGATTTGTCTCCTGTCTGCTAAAAAAAAAAAAAAAAAGAGCACACACTAGTATATTGCTTCTTTTTGGGAATTTTTTGTTTTGTTTTATAGGCTCCTTAAAAGTAAATTATGTTTTAGTTGTTACAGTGATTTCTTTGACTCTCAGCAAGAAAACAGTTAATAATAATCATTTCTTTCCTTTCAGCTCCCATGAGCCTACCTTCATTGTACAGTTTACGTATAACAGCTAGTAAGAGTAGAATATACTGAAACTTAAACAAATCTATTAGGATCACCATGGCAAGAAACTTGGAAAAGGGCAGGAAAAACGAACAATGATTTTGTAAACCCTCCAAAGGTCAGAAAAAGGCTTTCAGTAAGTATGCAGAGGCTAGAAATCAAATCCCATTTCCTATCATAAGAAACCAGTTGTTTTAGCAGCAGTGGTTAATGTACTGTATGTGAAAGATTTAAGACTAGTTGGAAAGCTTTGCTTCTGTTTTATTAGGCTGCTATTGAAAAGCCAACAGCATAACTTCAACTAGGTGCTTTGAGATTTCTTAATGGGCTGTCAAGGGCAAGACAGCAGGTCTGTGCTATACTAGCTCTTTCCTGTACATTAAAACAACAGGGGCCAAATGATCATATACAGAAGTATGAATTACTTGATGCTTTCTCTGTTCCATATGGTCAGCCATGTCTTTGGCAATTAATCATATACAGAATCAGTTGAGTGCTCTCTGAAGCACTGAAGTCAACATTTAGTTGTACCTGTGCCAGTGGGGGCAGTGGGGGTTGCAAGCGTAAAATAGCAGGATGAAGAGCTGCTGGCGCCGAAGCCAGAGCAGCTGGCTTCCATAAACAACACTTTTTTCCTCTTTACCTTTTTTTTTTACTTTCTTTGACAAACATGAGCCATTTTTCAATATCATCCAAAGCATGAGGGTTGCTGAGTGAAACCGTGATATCTGGCATAGTGGATTAATAAACAAAAGGCAGAGAATTGGGTTTAATGGGCTCAAATTACTGGGTGATAACTTAAACCATGCTGGCTGCCTCCATCATATGAGGGAAAATGGCTGCATTTGCTCATGTTTTAAGTAAAATACTTTAAAGTAAAGAAGAAATGAGCAGTGGTTTGTAAGCAATTGCTAGCTTTTTTATCACATAGAAATTATGACATGTTAAATTAACGGCTTAATAAATTTCAGGTTTTTGATTTGTTTTTCCTCTAAAGGGCATGGTGTTCCAATTTGATAGAATTTCATCAGGATACTTTTTGCATTAAAAGCAAAATAAAGTAAGAAAAGTAACAAAGATGATGGTGTACAACATCTGTAATTTTAGCCCTTCTTACAGATTTTACCCTTTATATTTTCCCTTTCTGTATTAGTCATTGATTATTGAGAGATGACTGCTGTATTAAAGTAGAACTGGTTAGTAAAGATTTAGAAACTTATTACATTTAAACTGATGGTGAGTAAATGAAATCTTAACTTAGAGTGAAAAATCTGATTTGTTGACCCAATAAAGTGGGATGAAGAGACAAACTGTCCCAAGTGCCACTTTAGTTCAGACTGAAGGCTAATTTGTTTGACAGATACTAGGCTTCATGTCTCCAGCTCTACAGTGTCTCTAACCTTAAGTCTGTCTCCTTGAGAGGTCTGTATTGAAGGAAGGAAAATCTAGGTTTAAAAGACTGAAAATGTACCAGTGTAGGTTTTGGAACTGTCAAGGTTGCTTTCTTTTGGCTTGTTTATAAGCATGTCATGTTACTCACCTGGAATACATATGGTTAAGCAGGGCAGTGGCCTACTGATGTTGCAACATATTTTCTCCTACTGTGTACCTAAACAGAAATAATATTATTGTAATCTTGTTGCAATACCTAGGTAAAGACTCAAAAGATATCTAATTTTGAGTGTGTATCCTGGTGAATAGTAAGACTTGGTTATAATAGCTCCTATTCAGTCTCATGTCACTGATATATTTTGTTAGAATGAGATGAAGATGATATTGGTCTCTTAAAATCTTATATCAGTACCTTTCTTGCATACTAAGAGAAGATGCTCTGATGACTATTGCCTGATCTGTCCATATATCACTAGATTTAATTCTGCTGCTGAACCAAGAGGAAGGTAAAGGGTATAACTTCCTAAATACTATTTCAACATAGAAGACTAGATTGGCACCTGGCATATATATATGTATATGTGTGTATGTGCATATATAGCTTTGGGCTTTTTTGAGAGGTGGATTGTGTGGGTTTTTTTAAGACCATACCATTTGAGATTTATGAGGAAATGCTCATTAATAGATCTGTAAGTAGAATTGGGGAAGAATTGCTGAAAATTTTAGCAGCACTATTTATTGACATGCTGGCCAATGGGACAAGAAGTTGCTTCCCTCAAGTGATAAGCAATTTGCGTAATCTCCTTGCTTAGGTTGTCCAGGATATGTTTTTGCCAGCTCAGGAAGCAGAAGAAAGAAAGTTTCAATGATTTGTAAACATTACCACCCTCAAGAATCTCTGTGAGCACAAGGATGAGATAAGACAGGCTGTAGGACTGGTTACGCTGTTTATTTGTTTTACTGTCCTGTGGTCCCAAGTGTGCTGAAAAACACTGAGTCAGTGTTGAGGCCCGTTCAGAAATGTGAAGGCTTCACTCAGCGTTAGGTAAAGGGGGCCTCTGCAGACAATTATCTGTCATTAAAGAACCTTAAAAGAATTGAGATGCAAGATCAGATTTTCTTTGATGGGATGTGCAACTATAGTGATGTTCAAAAGAAGATCATTCCTGCCCTTTAGAGCAGGGGTGGTATTGGCTGGGTTTCTGATGGATTTTTATCAGTGTTGATGTGAGGAAATGGCTTTCCCAGCTGATAACATCTTTGACCGAGTTTCTTGAACCCTTGACCTTTATCAGTCAAGGTATATATTGAATACCCGTGTTAAAAATAAATCCCAAACCAAGTTACATGGAAAAGAAAACTTTCGTAGGAATGTGTTTTATAATATTGTTTAACCCAGAATGCTCTGTTATTTGTTACAATTTGGGATTTTCATTGAGATTATAAGAAGAGCAAGTTATTAAGAAATGACTCTATAAAAGCTACGTATTGAGTCCTGCACTGACGTTCTGAGTAACCTCACTGCCCTCAGCACTCTTAGAAAACAAGTGAATCAGTTAAATTGCTATGTGTTGTTGCTGTATGTTGCTTAACACTACTATTTCACCCTCCAGGTAGCTGCAACTGTACTTACAGGCTCAGTAAATAAGTGTCTGTGATGTCAGCGTCAAACTATGAGTTTGAACTCTGTACCTCACTGCATAAACAAAAGATGTCAGCAGAAAGTGGGAGCAGTATAATTGTTCTCTCAGTAAAAATGAAACTATATTCATTTTCCAGAATTAGGGTGTTCCTGTAGGAGGAAACTTTAGGTAGTGGAATTCAGTACCAAAGTTGCAATTCAACCAGACCATCAGGAAAAACCATTATGTGATTGTGAGTACTTGGAGAAGTGATCACCCATCTTCTCTGACTGATGACACTCTAATCTCGTCATGTTTTCATCAGATTTTAACTGAAAATTCATTAGGATTTGTCAGTTATCCATACTCTATGCTTTTGGAGTCACCTATTTAGGGCATCTTGGTGTTTGTTGCCTGCAGATAACTATACTTGCAATGTTGTGTAGCACAGCATCATTAAATCCAGGCTTCTTCTGCAGTCTTGGAGAGAAGTAGACTCTACACCATCACCAGTGGATTTCTCTATCCCATTCTGATTAATAAGGCTCTCCAGTATTCTGAAATGGAAATCTGAGTGTACTGTGACCTAGCTGTATGGCTACAGTTTGGTCATCCTATAATACAGAGCTAAGCTTTAATTACAGTGTTGTGTCAAGCCTTGCACAAGGTAAACATAAAAGTTAAAGCCTTAATAGACATATTTATTCTGAATGACATGGAATGGAAATTTACATCAATTAAAGAATGTACATCTCTTCATCTCATGTGAGTTCTCACATGCTGAAGTCTTCTGTCAAATCCTGCTTTAAACCATGCAGCTGCTGGAAGTGAGGCTGCAACATCAGGATTGTTGAAGCTGGCGGATATTAGAGCTTGTGGAAAAGATGTTGTAGGTCAGTGCAAGGGAAACCCATGTCAAAGAATCCTTATCTGAAAATGCTCTCTGGCTTTTTGTTTGCTTTGTAATGTCAAAGCAGGGTCAAGAATGTGATCTGTATAGACAGAGTTTTGAACGTTTTGGTTTTCTAAAAGAAAATGTTCTTTTTGATGTTTGTGTAAGTCACATGACAGGGCAATGCCTTTTGGTAGGCAAGCTGAGAGAGCTGGGAGGTGGGGAGAAAGATGTTTTTTGCTATTTGTCATCTGATTTTGGTGTAATAAAATTATTTTTTGTCTCTGTGAACTCTGTTGTGCTTGTCTCTTGGACGCACCGTGGTGGTAGCAATCTTAGCACTACTTTACATAGTTTAAGTGTATAATCTGCATATTGTTTCTTGTGGAAAGAAAAACCCCAAACTGTCAAACCAAGGATAGATCTTCCCGTTTTCACAAACTGAAGATAATCATCTTCATTTATCTCACAGAATCCCCAGAGGAATTTTAGTTTCGGTATGGCAGAATGTAACATGTGATATTGAGGAGGAGACAATGTGCCATGTCTTTTTGTTATGTTGTTCCTATAAGAGGAGCCATGCTGGGAATAGGAATTGCAGCTCTTGGTGATGTTTAAATTGTATTTCCAAACTCATTTTCACAACTTCTCAGGTTAGAAACAATTTTTTTTTACTCCTTTTCCTAGCAAACTTTGTGTCCATTCAGTCATCTTTCCCCAAGCCTTTAGATACTTTTAGATACTTGCAGAATGAGTGACAGAAAGTAGAATAGAAAAAAATCATTATTTGAATATCAATGGCTGGTTAAGGCAAGAAAGGCAAATAGAATGTCTCCACTGAAGGAAAAGACAACAGCACGGACTCTAGATCTCTGTGGTTAGACTGCTGCACATCAAGTCAGCACATGTGAACTGATTGACATGTGTTAGTAGCTTGAGCATCCATCAGCATGTACCATTTCTTTCCCAAGCTGACAGATGTGAGGAAATGTAGGAGAAAATGGTTGATTAGTAGTTGAAGGCAAAAGTGGAGTAAGGGAGTTGGAATTAACTTGCTGGGTGGATGAAGTATGATAAGAAGATCTGTAGTTTCATTACGTCAGCATTAACTGTTGACACAACATTGGGGAAGGTCAGGACATCATCATAAATTCCTTCCAGAAGATGCAATACAAACGGGTATTTTCTTCTTCAGCTTCACCAAGGATCAAAGGGGAGGGGGAAATCCCCGAAATGAATAGAGGGAAACATTTTTTTATATGATCTGATAGAAGGAAATAATTAGAAAATAAAAGAATTATGTCTCAAGAAAATGAGAGCTAGAATGCACAATGTCCTGTTGTGTTACTTAAGACAATGAGATTTTAAGGTTTATCTTATGTGCCATGTATATTGATTAAATACCAAATATATGGTGGCCATTTCTAACCATCATTTACTGTATTGATTTGTCAGCAGTGGAACTGTAATAAGAAAAGGTATTGATTTACTGTCCTTATTTGCTTATGGGCTTTTTATTAATTTTACATAGTTTCCTATTTCTAGATTATAACTTCTCTGCATTTTTTCCCTTTAAGACAAGCCTGATCGTCTCTGAAGTTGGAAAAGAGGAACAAATTGAGGAACAACAGAAGGAAACCATCAGCTGCCTCTTGTTAGTTCTTACTGAGCGACAAAAGCTGCGTAAAGAATGGACAGCAAGGTAAGACATTTTAGAAAGTTACTAAGATAAAATCAGAAACAAATATATCAAATATACTCCTTTAAATCTCTTTTGGAGCAGCATGTTGACATTTAAAAACAATTCAACAGCTTCAGTGTTCAAGTTTTTCCTTGAATGGAATAGTCAACGTTTCTGCTTCTGATTTCAGGGTTACTTTATAGGCTGGAATGGTCCCTACTGATATCTATTATCTATTGATAATATCTTGAGAGGCAGTGTACATATATGAGGACTGGTACTACTTTAACTGCCTTAAGGTATTCCTTCTATTGCTAACAGTATGAGCAATATTCCTTCCAACAAATACACTTCTCGTCTGCTTTCTTCATGATCCTCACATTTTCTCATGGTGTTCTGCCAGCGTTAACTAGGTTGTGTTGGGTGAGATTGATGTAAATGAAGATGTTTAAGTTCAGATCACGTGAATGGTTTATTGTACTTGAGTTCTTAAATTGAGCTCACTGCCATGGTGGTAAGTGACATTGTTAACAATTTTGGAAAATTTTCAGTATTTTTATTTGAAAAGTTTATCACTGGCATGAAGTCAGGTGAATGTGTTTCAGGAACTACAGATACATCATACTTGTAGTTTGTTTCAGAACTGCATGAATATAAAAAAGATAATTTCCTTCCCTTCAGCTGCTAAATGAGTTCATGCCGCCTTTTTTCACACCTTCTTCTAAAAGTTATGGTTTATGCTCATTTAATAATCTTCTTTTTTTAAGTTGTTATTATGTTTACAGAAAATATCTAACAGTCTATGATGTTAACCAGGTAATTTTCTGTGCCTACAATTAAATCTACTTTTTAGTCAGAAGTATTTTTAAAGTGAGATTTTAAAAATCAAAATTAACTCTCAAATGGCAAGATTTTTTTTACCTGCACTGAATGTTCCAGTTGAGTTCTGTGTTTTATTAGTGTATAATTTTGTAAAGTTCTTGAAAATTCTATTACATTGGCTTAAAAAATTAATTGTGTATATCAGATCTGACACTTTTATTGGCTTTGCTGTTCCCCAAAATTACAATGAGTAGACTTGAAACATTTTGACAGCTTTAGATAAAAATTAAACATTATTATATACTAGTAATTGTTATACAAATTAGAGACTGTGTTTTATAAGTTTGTGTTGAGTATAGAATGTTTATTTCTATAGATCTTGGAGTGGAAAAGACCTTAGTAAGATGAGTCTGCAATGTTGTTCATCTTATGTGGATTTTGGTTCTTCCATTTAGAGGAATTTAAGGGATTTTTATGTTTTGTTTTTTTTTTTTTCTTCAATCTCCATACTTACTAAATAATGCAAATGGTTTGGCTGCACTGGAAACAGAGAAAAATCACTTAAGGCTTTTCCATGAGACTCATGCATCTTTGTGGTCAACCAGAATAGAAAGCTTCCTAGAGATAAGAGAAGTCTAACCAATTCTATTGAGTGGAATATCTTTTGGGTGTTCGTTTAGTCTAACAATGATTTCCTAATGTAGAGAGAGTCATCAGGAACGTGGCAATTGAGACTCATTTAAAAGTAACATGGGTTAGGGTGTTTCTGGCCTCTGCCCAGTGCTCACAATGTAATCAAAGGCTGGAGCCAGTGCTGCAGTTGTAGACAGAGTCTAGTCTCTGGTACAGAAATGCTGAAGTTCTTATGTGGGGGTGGGGAGAGGCAGAAGCAGATGAAGTGCAGGCCTTCTTAAAACTAAACACCTGAAAGAAAATTTTAAGAGCATTTTGCCTTGAAAGCTCTGAAAGAAGTGTCCTTTGAGTATTAAATATCCATAATCCTTTTTCTTTCCATTTGATGTTTCCCATTCCAGTGACCTATCTGAGAGTCTCATCCATATGATCTGCATAAACAGACTGTTACCATACACCTCACTTTACTTCATCAAAGCTTCAGCTAGATGTCTGGAATGAAGCAGTGACTGTGGTAGCCATCAAGCGTACGGTGGTGAAAGTTATAAAACGTCCGCCGTGGTACTAGCAGAGCTGCCCATGTTTTAGAGATCAGTCTATTGTGTACTTTGGAATTACATGAGAAAAATGTGCTTGGACAGGAAATAATTAGCACTTGTCAAAGGGCAGGCAATAGGTTACAGTATTTTACTTTCAACAGGCTATCAGGGGATCAGCTAGATTAGATAATAGATTTTTTTTTTCCTCTGGAAGTTAAATACAGATGACTCTAATTACCTTACATTGTGCATTAGAGAGCACATTATGAACAGTACAACTTCAAGAAATTTAGGTCAATGAAGAGAGGGCAGCTGGCAAAAACTTTGCTCTGTACTTGGTCTTTGTAGAGTTAGGTAGGCATTCTGTTCTTTCACGGGTTTTATTTGTGTCATTAACACCTTAAAAAATACCTGCTGGGAATTGTTAGTACAAAGTGATTGAACTTTTAGAAGTTTAGCCTTTCTCAGAGAAAGGCATATCAACTGTTTTGATACGTATCTGCTTGGTTAAAGCATGTCCTTCCATTATTTGTAGCAGCGTTTCTGCATATTAACAAACAGCTTTATATTGCAAAACACGTGGTAATGCACTTAGCATTATTGCTGACTGTTTCGTATACTTTTGACTCAAATATGTTGTCAGGATCTTAAGTATCTGAGCAGATCTTCTAGGGATTCAAGTTGTTCTCTGATGAGTGCTAGTGATCCAAAATACTTCAGGTAGGACTCACTGAATGTTCTCCAAGTGTTAACAGAAATGGTCCAGAGTTTCTAAAGCCCCAGATTTGTTTATACTGCGTGATAGTGCCTGATGGACAGGTTGTTATAGCTGTTAAAGAGCTGCTCTAGCCCTTTGAACTGACCCCTTCTTGACCTCTGCTTATAGAAGGTCACTGTTCAGCTTATAAAGCAAGGGGAACCTCGGATTCTACTGTAACAAATAGAGAGTAAAAGGAACAGCTGGGAATTTTGGACTATCCATGCAAACCTGTATAGACTTTTTAGGGTCACTGTATGATAATGAAAATTGTTACCAAATTATATGGAAATTTAACAGCAATAGTGGGAAAGAGAAGGTGGAGTCTAATGCATTGGGTTTGATAAATGAAGTGTGAAGTTACCCATCTGGCTCTAGACAGCCTTCTTTTTCTCTACGAAAGGGAAACATTTAAAAATAACCATGGTACATCTAGAATCAATGACCCATATAGAGAGCTGGAATAGATCAAGATTTAATGGTGGCTGTGGAAGAAATTATCATTTGAAAAGTAAGACAAAGGATGAAAAAGTACAGTTCAATATCTGCACCTGATTCATTTTTAAAAAGGACTTTAATATTTTTACCCCACTGATGATGCTATTGTCATTTTGTATTTTACTTTTTCACTGGAACCAGAAAAGTTGTTATATAGTAAAGAAACAGTCTGGCAAAAAAAAAAAAAAAAAAAAAAGTACTTTAATTTCAAGAGAGAATGGTGCACTTTTCCTGATCAATAAATGCCTAAGAGAACTGGGCTATATTCAATAAAAATGGTATCTCTTATTTCTCCCAGTAGAACTTGTGCCATGTTATAATATTATTGTTTAATATTTAATGACATTCTCCACTCATGTGTTACTATATTTTTTTCTTTTTCATATAGATACGTATGCTACCAAACTAATTTGTTGTCAATAAATCAACAATAGATTAATTTAAAAGATAGTGTTTCACTGCATTAAAATTATTGACAACTAAAAAAACCACCATAGTTATCTAAACCATTACTAAAAAAGTTCTTTTTATGCAAAAAAAATTATTTATCCAAAATGGTTTTGTTATGATACAGGCTCTGATGACCATTTTGCTGTTTCCCTGAGTGAAAATGCAGCATTTCTCTTATGGGAAATTCAGCCAAGTAGTGGAAAACATAAAGTTTTGGAGAAAGTCTTAATAAAGTGGAAAAATTGATAGGAAAACTAAAATTCTTTATAATGGTTATATTTTTGTAGTTGTGCTACTTAGCCAAATTCTGAAATCTTAGGTTTTAAGTTGTTATGTAATGGCAAATTGACATAGTGAAAGCAGATAAAATTTTCAAGAAATAATTTGGAATAAATTAAACACAAAATTCTTCAGGTTGATGAGATAAACAGCAGAAAAGTGTTAATTGATTATATCTGTTAGGAATACCTTAAAACTTTGCCTCATTAAATGAAAGAAAGTTTTATGAGGTCACATCCTATAACATTTTGGGGATCAGATAATTGTATTTTTTAAATTGTTACATTCTTCCATCTCTGCACAACACTTCAAGAAGTTCTTACTCATGGCAAATCATATAAGTTTTAGAGTTTGAGTCAAACTTCAACAACAATTCCTTAGTGGTTTTTGCCTTTGTCAAACCTCATCTTAGATCTCACAATTTTGACAAAACAATGTAAAAATATGTATTTTTTTTTTCTAACTGTAGTGAACACTTACCATTCTACTGAGATAGTCTTACCTCTCAGCAGTGAAATCTGAATTATTTTGGGGATATTTATAGAGAAATTTAAGTCATAAGTACATAGTGTGACAATTGAGTTCTAATCTGCGATGATGCTGTTCTATTCTATGATAAAAATAATGAAGAATACGAGAATGGAATCCTAAAATAGTATACATGTTAAATGAGATACAAAGAGGAATATAGTTATATGTTTTATTTTCTATTTTGAAGAAAAAGTTTTGTTGTTTTTTTTTTCCTAAGCATTAGCTTTTTATACTTTATAGAATTATAGATTATAGAATTATAGATTTTATCTGAGAAGATTATTGAGGTAAATTTAACTCTTTATTGCCATAGGAAAAAGTGATGTTGTCTTAAAGAAGGAACATATTTCCTTCTGTATCAGAAGAAAAGTCCATGGGTTAAGAAGTTCTCATGGGCTTTGAGAAGAATGGAGCAATTTTTTTTCCTTCTGTCACACAGTTTGTGTATTGTTCACAAACTCACTATATACTAGTTTTAAAATGAAATGTGAAAATACTAGTTGAAAGACTGGTTGACAAATAATGAAATCTTTTACACTCACTGGCCTGCCAAGATGATAAATACATGAAATATTGTGAATACTTCAGAAACTACTGCAATTGGAGCTACACTTGTTCAAAAGATTTGACAGACAAATTGCAGAGTAGGGGAGTAAGGGAAAGTATTTGGGTTGTGTAAAACATTTGTGATTGTTTAGTGTAACATTAGAATGACTATTATTTGTTTTCTCATGTTCACGAATCTGGTGTCCATGTTTCTGAAATTAGTAAAGAACTCGGTACACACAGCTGCATATTCTCTATTGGGGTTTTTTTATAACAGTTGTCCTCTCTGGACAATTTCTGTGTCAGCTTGAATAGATACTCAGTAAATTATCAACAAGCACAGACAAACTTTAAGTCATCATTTTGGAAATCACAGCAGGAAAAAACCCCAGAAAATTATATTTGGATTCTTTGATATTCATATATTTTTATGTGTGCATATTTGGACTCTTCAAAAGAAGAAAATTAAACTTTTCAGCACCTAGTATTTAATCTAAACCAGTTTTTCAGAAAGCAAATCTACACTGTGACTTAGATGGAAATGCTGAATGCTGTGTGTTAATCAGGAAGATTCTTTGAGACAAACTGAAAACCAGCCTTTCAGATTTCAAATGAATGGAAAAAACACTGTGACTTGAATGATGTTGTCAGGTCTCCTGCTGTAGTTATGCTTAGACATCAGCTGCCTTGATCAACCTTTGACTTTCCGCCAGTTGCTTATTACCAGACTTCTTTTGCTTCTCATGACCCTTCCTGTTTACTGCCTCTGTCTTTCACCTGTGTTTCTTGTATTGAGGAGTCTTTGAAGCAGCCAAGCTTGGGATCAATAGGTACAAGTACTCTACTGGACAATGGAAATGCTGCTTGATTAAATGTTGCTGTTTAACCACCACTGTTGTTTCCTTTGAAATTTTCTTGACCTTTTACCCTTGAAAAAGCTTTATGTTTACAAGCTGTGGCTACTTACAGAAAATGCTGCGTCTTACCTTGTAATGTCACTGTATACACAGTAAATATGGTGAAAAACTGTTATTTGGTGTAGGGAAGTAAAATGAATGGTATTATAGGGCAGGCTAGCACGAGTCACAGAACTTCAGCTCTGTGTGTGGCTTTTGTCTGTGTCATTCTTTCATTAAGGTACTTCATAGGAATTGTTTACTCTGGGAGTTTACTTTATCATTTTTGTTTAGTTTTAATGCTTCACTTCTGAAAACCATGCAGAGGTGCATCATCCCATACCTGAATAACTCCTGAATCAAAATTCTTTGACATTTCCTTGTTTTGGTTTCATACTTTTCTTCTTGTTATGTTAGATTTTTCAAAAGATGATTCAGTGACAGTTCCAGATCTGACAACTGACAGAAGTGTAGCCCTTATTTATAGTGCAATTAAAGTTTCCAAAACAAAAAATGATAAAGAATTTTTCCACTCTGTTGTGTGTTGAGTGCATTTCATTTTTTTTTATTTTTACTTTATTTCACCTCGACAGGCTTTTAAAGTCTGCATGAGTGATGTTTCCTTGTTTATGTAAGGTTTCATGATTGCAGTACAGAAAAGATAGTTAGTGATATTTTTCCAGTGATTTGACAAAGATTTGCTTGCTACCACTGGGAGAAGTGAATGCTGGAAATGGAGATTATTGCATTTCCTGACTGCAGAATGCTGGAGATTGAATAGATCATGGAAGTGAGAAATTTATAATCTGTGGAGACAAAGTGTTAGCCACATCATCAGACAGTTGAACCACAAAGCAGCTGTCATCATTCCTGTAAGAGAGAATGGTGTCTTCCAGAGGCAGGGGAAAAGGAGAAAAGCCAGGAGAATTCAGTGTGGTGTACAGTGCTCAGTAGCTGCCCATATTATCTAAAGACCCGATGTTATAAACTGGGGATAGGGTGTGACTGGTCCAGAGAATAAAAAATTCTTATAGCTTTATTTTGCTTTATCCACTCAGGTTTCTTTCTTCTGCAGTGTCAATCCATACTTCTATTTGCCTTCGGCAAAATATACTAATGTTATGGTATGGAACATGTGCATAAAACTATTTGAAAGCTTAGTGTGAACTAGAACTTGGTCTAAAATGCGACATTTAAAATTAAATGGATCTGTAGATAGAATTCTGTCTTCTGTAAAATAATAGAAGCTTTATCCAAATAACTTGTTCATGTTATTAGTGCAATTATTGTCACAGTTTTATCTGTCTTAAAGCTCAAGTAAATAAATTTAATTTGGAGGATGTGTTTTAAATAATCTGTGTATATTTCCAACACAGACAAAAGAGAGGATGATGTAAAGGGTTTACCCAGCTAAATGGTGTTCTTATCATGTCATAGCATTAAGCATGATGTGATGCTTACATAAGAGCATGACTTACGTCTTAAATGCTGTCAGCCTGATGTTATTAAAGTTTTTCCACATATATAGAACTTGATGGCTTTGGGGATTGGTAATGAAGTACAAAGCCTTTTGTTTTCAGGTCAGCGGTTCAAATATGGTTCAGGTAGATAATGCCAAAGATTATTCCCACTGGGTATCTGTGTTTGATGGCCTATGTAAAATGCATTGGTTCTCCCACCCTAGTAGGCAGGTGTGTATATCGCACAAAGCAACTGTTACATCTGACACTAATTTGTACCCTTGCTGGCATTTTGAGAGCAGCCAAAAATTAAATGGATGTAGAAACTGAGCAAGATGGGTCAATGCTTGAAGCAGTCTAGACCATGGTTGTGAGGTAGTGATAAACCAATAAATATCTATGGACAAAAAGAGGATGTTAGTCTGTTGCATTACTCTACAGTTTGCTTGCTCTGAAAGTTGTGGTAACATATACAGATAATCATATGCTGGTGAGAGCCATGATACATTACTGAGCAATGTCAACAGCTTTGGACAAAACGGAAGTGCAGTCCACTGGAGGTCAAAGAGTGGGTTGGAGATGTATCAACTAATCAGAGAAACCAAGATGAACTGGAGAATAGAACTAGATTTACTTGCTTATTTTAGCTACCAGTGAGATCTTTTTGGCATTTTACAGTTTAATTTGGCTATATTATTTATTCTATTTTTTGTCAGAATTTTCAATTCTTAATGCATCATTGTTGTGGAATTACTAAATTATAAGCTGTGATGCTGCTAAAAAAGGAAGTTGTCGTTTCTTAGGCTCAAGGTGTTCTATACAAACAGAGAATCTGGGAAACTGTTTCATAGCATTAATGGTTTTCATATTCTGTGTCTTAGTTTTCTAAATGACAGGAGTCCCAAGTGGGAACAGTGCTTAATATCATATGTAACAGTAGCAGGAGAAAATCTTACCATGTTACTTCAGCAGCTTAGTCAACCAAGAATACTTCTAGAGGTATGCAACACCCCAACTTACTGATAATTCACAGTAGTCCTGTTTCCATATTCAAGAGATTATTTAGCCTGTTTTAGTGGTGGAGCAGCTAGGACTCGTCAAAGGACATCAATGGTATAATTAGAAATAAAGTTGAAACAAAAAGGTATCTTGATATATACATGTAAAAAAGATTAACTGAGAAATAGGCTCTCAAAATGCAAGGTTTCTGGATGAAGGTAAGAAAATGCTGTCAAGTATTAAAGTAGAAGTAACACTAGGAGAAAAAACATTCTGTTGAGAAAGAAGAGTTATGAGAATTTTGAGAACTATTAATAAGAGAGTGTGTTTCACTCTTTCTACAAGGGTAAGAGAAATGGATCCATCAGTTATGCTTGTGAATGTGCTGGAGTTAGATTTAAATCCAAGTTATGCTGGAGGTACAAATTTAGATTTTTGGTACAAGTTTAGGCAATAGTCTTAAATTGGCAGTTGTTTTTAGGCAAGTCGACATTTTCTCATTTTTATTTTCTTGTATTTAGTAGTGTCATAATTTGATCTTTTTGAGTTCTGAAAAATATTCTCATCAGAATTATTTTTGACCCCTTAGTAAAGGTGGATTTGAACAAGTGCTCAGGAGATGTAAGGTAACCAAAGTCAGCAGAGATGACTTGTCATCTATATAACATGTTTATTGCAAGGCAGAGTTTGCTAAACATAAGGTCTAATTATATTTTATTAGGCCGTTCTGAAAGCATTTAAGATATTTACTCATGTTTTTGTTTCAGAAGATATGGATAATTCTAAAATCCAGATGTGTATGTTGGGGTTTGAGAGTGAGATTGGAGGAGAGGAGGAAAGGGGTTTCAGAGGTAAGACGGTGCAATGTTGGAGAAGGTCTTTAACTGATCTGCTTGCCTGTAGGTGACACTGTTGCGTCATTTATCTGTTCATTTTCACACATCTTGTCCAGGGACAAAAAGAAAAACCCAAAATGTCCTTAAAATAATTTGAGATAAAGTCAAATAAATACATTACAGTAATGATTCATTAAGCCTTGACTAGAGAGTGTGGAGTCTTAGATCCAGGTAGATGAATTGCATGTTCTCCTTCCCAAAGATGGCAGCAGTTAATAATACTATTTCTGATTAAGTAGCTCACTAGCATTGCATCTTCAGTTCAGTATTCCCTTGACAGGAAGATGCTAAAAGGATTGCTCTGCATGTTTCTAAAGTCTAAAGTAATAAACCAAGATGATAATACACTGATGAAAAAAAAATCCTAATTTGCTGCTAAGTTATGGCAATATAAGGTTAAAATGTTTTTCATTGCTCAAGTCATTTAAATTAATAATGTGTGCCATTAAGTGAAATCTCACAGAGGATTTTTTTCCTTTGCTATTAAGTATGCTGGCTACAGAGAAAATGAAATATTCTATGAGTCTTGAGCAATCATCTATCTCTAAGCTGCAGTGTGCCTGCTGCCAGATGTTCAGGTGCTGGTGCTGCTGCTTTGACATGTATATCTCTTCCAGGCAAAAAAAACAATATATACATCAGCCCAGGTGCAAGGTGGCCTTGCCAGCAAACCTGCCTCCTCCTAGCTGTGACACTCATCCACTCCCGTCAGAATGTGTACGTTGGAAGGGAATTGTAATTAACCCCTGGAAAGCATAGGTTTCACTAAAGTGATGTGTGCAGTAATGATATTGTTAGCTTCCTTAATTTCCAGTTTCACCATCAATTATGCCATGTGTTTCATCCAGTTGGTGCTACCCTCCCAGTGTTAATTATAACCTACAAGACTGTTACAGTTAATTTTATGGCAAGCATATTGTCTCTTCAAGGCTCCACAGCAGCTCATAAATTATCTTGAAGGTAAAATGTAACTTGGGGAACTAGTTATGAAAATTCCATCCATCTCGCTTAGGAGGTGCAGCTGCTACTGTCAGCTGCCTCGCTGCTGCATTGTGAAGGAATTATGGTGGGTCAGGTTTAAGAGGCTAGGCCCAGGCTGTCACTGAGGAGAAAGGCTGTCCTGGCCCTGTCAGACAAGTACCTTCTGCCAATCCCTTGTGGTTTCACTTTGCAGGCAGTAAAAGGCAGGCAGTGCAGGTGGATAGTCCCCAAGCTGTCTCTATTCATTACTTTACAGAAACTTGTTTTAGGTAGGCAGGTACGGAGACCTTTTCACTGTTGTCATAATGTTAGGCATCATCTGTAAAGTGCAAGATAGATAACTCTATAAATAACTCACTGTTCTGTTGGGCTGAAGTATTGGAGAAAAGATGATTAGCACCATAGATGCACATGAAATAGCTCGCTGGTTTGTAAAATGACTGTTGCTTTAATTGTAGCAATAGCTTGGTTTGGAAAAGCACATCTGTTCGCTTTTATTTCGCATACACAGTACAAGGAGGTGCAATTTCACTGCAAAGTAATTTGTGTTGGAGTTTCACATTAAACAAATTAGCATGGGTTTATAGTGGAATTATTTATGACATCTGTGTGTGTGCTGTGTTTTGCTGAAGGAATTACAAACGCTTGTTTTCTTTTAAAAAAAGAGGAGGAGAAAATAAAAATAAAGCCACTTGTTACTCAGAACAATGAGCTCAGCATCCAACACTGTTTATTTTTGTAGTACACTTGATTATTACTGTAATGCCTTCTTCTGCTCTTTATAGTAATAACACAACATCATCATAAAAACATAATACCTTATTCTGCCATCTCTTCCTTTAGTATTTTATATTTCAATAGTTTGAAATACTGTCAAGCTTTGGGTGTTCCTTTAAGAACAAAACCTAAGTACAAATCAAATTTCCTGAGAGGCTTTTTTTCCTCCACTATTTTACCTTTCAAGATGACTTTTGTGTTTACGGTGTTGTTTCCTAACCTCATTTACAGCTGGGAGGACATATGTGGGGGAACACTGAAAGCTGATACTGAACACATTTCCATAGGCAACCACTGTGCAGATGTGAATGTACAGACCTATTGTGAATGAGTAAATGCTGTGAATTCAATTGAGGAGAAAATGAACAAACACAATGAAAACCAGCAAGGATAATGCATCTATATATATAGGTATTGAAAATAATTCTGACTTTGTAAATTGGACCTCTTCTATGTTTGCAAATTGGGGTAAAAAGCTGATTAGAGAATGCAAATTAGTACACTTGTAATACTTGTTCATTATTACTTTTCTCATTTTCAGTATTCCCATTCCCAATACTGGAATTTATAGTAGAGGTACCTCGTGATGTCTTTTAGAGATCCATTTTTTTCCCAGAGTCAACAATGCACATTTCATTGTATCGGTGTATTCAGGGAAGAAGCTCCTAAGTTTGAACTGACTAGAATGCTGCATTTCTATTTGTTTAGTTTATTCTGAGGGAAGCTGTGCTTTAGGTGCAGCCTTGTGCAAAGTGAGGTGTGTAAAAACAGGATTGCCTCAAAAGTAGACCCAGAGGCATCACTTCTCAAAAGCAAGGTTCTGTTTTGGGTTCATCCTTTCCTTATCTCAATGGAAGGGGTGTGGGACGGGAAATATTGTAGCTGTTGCTAGTATATACCGTGTAACGTAGGATTGTTTCACCTCATTGTCGTGTTTACTTAATTACTATACAAAGATTATTCATCAGCATTGCCAAAGCAATTCCTCCGTTGTGGGGTACTTCCCAGTTACGATTCTGCATCATACCTTGGAGGTATCTGCAGTTGTTGTAGTATTGTTTTCACTAAATATTTGATGAATTTTCATAAGAAGAAAAGTTTGGGGACAGGAAAGAAGTCTGGAGATGTTAATGTCTCCTACTGATTTCTAAAGGGGTCCAATGACTGCAAGGGTCCAAAAACGTAACATTTATTTTGCTTAAAATTATGTGAAAGCACCTAGGTTATTATTGCCATCATCATCATCTCAGATTGACTTAACATCATTGCAATATTAGCAAAAAAACATTTGGACAATAAAGGTGTGGATTGGGGTTTTTTTATGGCTTTAGGGTCTTATTTATCATACGCGGAATTTAGACTTTTTTTTTTTGCAGAAGTAACTTTAAAAAACACAAACTGAAGTGAAATACATTTGCTAATTAAGTGCACTATCAGCCAAATGGATTTCTAAGAATAAAAATGTTATCATAACTCAAATATGTGTAAATATCAAAGGGATTAAAATCACTGATAGATTGTGCAGACCAATGTTGAAGCTTGGTGCTTTAAACTGTATAAAGAAAAAAATATCTTTTTTTAATATTATTGTAATTGTAAAAAATGATTTTTCCAGGCTTCTGCATGTTAGTTAAGTAATACGTACCACTAATACAGGAACACCTCTGTGCATGCAGAATCTTGTGAAATCAATGGAGCGCTGCATACAGTTGACCATTTGCTCATTCAGTTCACCCATGAAAACAAGTTATCAGTTCTGCTTATCTCTCTTTTGCAGTCTGAGATATACAATGTTTTGATGTGAAACAATTTTTTTCTCTTATTTCATAATATTCCCATTCCTTGCTCTTTTATTTCTCTGAGATGGAAAATCAGTGTTCTTCACTGGCATTTTAGGACCTTCTGATTGGTTTGTTCTCTGTGTGTAAGGCAGTTGTTTCATATTTTGTCTTGAATGAGAAGTTTAAAACTTCTTGAGTAGGATTGCTGACTACCAAAATACAATGCACATTTAATTGAATGATTGAGGTTACGTGATTAAGAAGCATGTTGTTGATATGTATTTGGTTCCTTGCTCAACAAATGCATTAAACAATATAATTTTAAGAATGGAGATAGTCTCTTCGCAGGAACAGACATGTGTTCCAAACAAGTTACTTTATGTCTATTTTGAACTTAATAAATTGAAGTCCTCATGACATTAGTCCTTTAGTTTAATTGTGCACACAGAAGGATTTTGTGAAAAAGTATATTCTTAGTGTGATAGATTTTGATTATATTTATGGATTCCTCTCTCTGTGATGACCTTCTGTGAAAGGAAATCCTCTTGGTCTCTCTTTAGAATCATTTGCAACAAGCAAACGAACCAACAAAAGCATAGAAAAAAATCCCCCCAAAGGAAAAAAAAAAGGCACCAAAACCTTGAACTTCATAAAGGATCTACATTTTTGAAATGCATATAATTTCTTTTTCCTCACTAGAACCTGTAAGCATATGCATTAGCAGACTGGCATAGTTCCTGATTTTGAAGAGTGCCGACTGACCTTTTCTGTTCACTTCTAGTTGTCAAGTGATATGGAAAATCTTAATCCTTCAATTTTTACTAATTTTTATTTTTATCTTACAAAAGAAACAGTAAGAAGACATACTTCTCAAATATTGAAAGAAAGGTTTCATTTTTGTGTTTAGATGTACAACTTTTTGAAATGGATCGGTTACTATGAGGTGCAGTTGATGATGAATAAAGAAAAATAATTTTGTTTGCCTGCTCAAAGCCTGACCTTTGTTTAAGCATATTATTTTTCTGTGTCACACATGCACAAAAAAAAAAAAAAACCCTACAAGATTTATTGGCGTTTGTATAGGAAAAAAATGAAAGGATTTTCATGTTTTGTAAGAAACTTAATACACTCTCGCAGATGGCCCAACTCAGGTGTGATTTTAATTATGAGATAAAACAAAGCCCAACACAGTAGGAAGTAGTCTTAATAAACGGCCTGAAGCTTTTGTCTTCATGTGTCAAAAAGCCTTTTTATTGCGTGATGAAATTTTTTTTTTACTAGCTGTTTCTAGAAGTGCTTGAAAAAAATTGAAGGGCTTCTAAAGTTCAAGTGAATTATTTTGGTCAAGTAAAAAAATAAGAATTGTTTTTTCCATTTCTTTTTTCTTGACAGTAAGTTTAGACTTTTGCTGGCAAGTGATGGAAATAATGCTTTAATAATAATTAAATCTGCAAGGACACAAATGCTTGATTTATAAGTAAAATCCTTTTCTAATTAGTTGTTGTCCGTGTTTTTTGGTGTATCACATTGCTTAGTAGGGACAAAACCTGAGGATTTGTTAAGCCTGGCTTAAACTGCGTCCTCAGAAACTAATATTAATTTAAACCTTGCTATGGTATTCAGCCTTTGTTATTAAAACACAAATAGTATGATCCTGTTGTTAAATATTACCAATATATTATAATAATGTTGTACTGTCTTTCCCTTAGTGGGGAATTATGAGGACCTCATGTTAGGACCTCAATGTCCTGACATAGTTAATTATCCATAGATAATGGTTTTCAGCAGTAGCTGTTCTGAACATCACAACCTCACTGTTAAGGGCTTAATAAATATTTGCAGACTCAGGTGCAGAGCACCTTCGTTCTTCTCTACAGAAGCAAACAGCTGTGGTTTCTTTCCTGTGCTATACATCACATACAATGTCTCATTTGTTGTGGCAAACCTAATGGTGCAAATGGCAAGCTTTATGTCCTGTGTAATACTGTGGTAATATGTTTGTTGCAGGTATGCTAACTTATGTCTCATGAGTCATCTATCTTTTCTAATACAAAAATACCCTAGGAAGCTGAAACTTGGGGTTTATTACTTGAATGCTGTGCATATTGATAAAATTATTTAAAACTTCATTTTAGAGTGTATAACCACTGTCACCACTGATGCTGGAAAGTAGAAAATTATAGCCAGATGGTTCACAATTGAGTTCTGTATCCACAAGCTTACTTGTAGTGGACAGTTATTTGTAATAACTATTTCAATTGTAGGACGGTGAAGAGCAAGAACATAATGAGCTTTTACAAGTAATACAGGTAAAATATTATCTTTTTTCCTATGTGGTTGAATATGTCTCCTTCTTTGGAGGTTTTCAAAACCTACCTGGACATGTTCCTGTGTGACCTGATCTAGGGGGACCTGCTTTAGCAGGGGCATTGGCTAGATGATCTTTATAGTTCTCCTCCAGTATTTTTGTCTGTCTTGTGCCGTGTGCATCATCCATTGCGATTCTCAGCTTATGTAATGCCAAGTGCTCTACAAATATTTATCTTGTCTATGATTTTTAAGAAATAAGTTATTGAGGTATTAGAGTATATATCACAGTTGCCTTGATGAGTGCCTAGGATTACATGAATTGCCATGAAGCATACATCCTCAGCACCAATTGGCCTGGCCTCTGAGACTCTTCTAACTGGTTTCTGGTAGTCAAACACACGAATTTTATTACACTCACCATTCAGCAAACTGTGTACTGACTGTAGGAAGTTTTGAATATCCGTGTTAATATTACTGAGAGCATTATGTTTCAATTGAAGTTTGGTTATGTTGTTCCTTATTCAGGTAACAGTTATGGCTTTGGTACAAACTTTGGGGAAGGAATTTTCATTCCATGTGCATCCTATGTGAAACAGATTATGTCTTTTGACTTGTTAATGCAGTTCTGCTGATTGACTCAAAGTGAAACAAAAGCTGGCAAACCTGCTCCGTTTTTCTCTCAACAAATACTGCATTCTCCTGCTGCAAAAGACGTGAGTAGTGCTGACATGTCACTAGTATGGCTTGGCTATCTGGCCAAGAAGTCATTAATGTCGGATGAAAAAACGAAATAAACAAAGGGTGCTGTTTTTAAGTGGTGAGAGACTGAATCCTAGGTGTTATGCCTTCCCATCAAACAGAAGACACAATGGCAGTGATTGGTTTACCTTAATTTTTAGTGATGCAAGCCTAAAAGTTACTTGAAAAACAGGCACATGATTCTAGGATTAAAATTCTGCATTAGATTAATTTAACTGCAATTGTTTTCATTATTAATTGAGTGCACTTCAAAATTCTCCTGGTAACCATTCTGTTGGTAACCTATGCCCCTTTGAGTCATTAACGAAATGTAACTGATCTTCATCTGCTTTTGGAGGGTGGGGGGGGTTAATCTTCAATATAATCAAGGCAAGAAGCTTTTGGCTCACAAAAGTAAATGTTTTCGATCCTTTGTTGTGAGCTCCCACAATTTTCTCTACAGCAGACTTAGATGAAACAGAAAACTGATATGCTGAGCCACTGGAAT
This sequence comes from Urocolius indicus, assembly GCA_013401255.1. NCBI lineage: Eukaryota > Metazoa > Chordata > Aves > Coliiformes > Coliidae > Urocolius > Urocolius indicus. The sequence goes on along the minus strand of WBNH01008946.1, from coordinate 328,405 downwards.
TGCAGTCTTGTAATTTAGAAATATCCATTTTATCCCTTATAATTTCTTGACTAAGATTCTTCAGTCTGAATCTGATATAGTTAGGAGCCAAGACAAACAGTAACCATTTATAGTCGTTCAGACCAGTTTGGATTTCACTAGAATGTAAAGCCAAAGTTCTTGGCTTTGTTTCATCTGTCTTACAAGGATAGAAAGTGCATTTAAATTGTAGTACTCCCCATAGCAAAATGTTTCTGTAACATCTGCAAGCTTTTATTTTCAGCATTATAAAGATGTGAAAATATTTGTGCAGTGAACTCTTTAATTTACCAGCTGAAGAACTTGATGGAACATCCATTAACATACTAGAAATATTGTGTGCAAAAGACTATCAACAGTCCTACAAGCAGGATCTAGAATGCAGTGATACCAGTAGTGCCATACGTGTGCTTATATAGAGGAAAGAGCGGGTGTGCATCTGTTCTGTGTGGGGCATTGCCCTTAGAGTGCTGACATGTATTGAGAGTTTTGATCCTGCAAAATTATTCTGAATGTATAGTTAACTTGCTGTGGTTTTAAAAAGCAAGTGCTGCAGCAGATAGTATTTGCAGGACTGAGCCATGAAATCATTTTTGTAATTTAGTTGTTTGCTTGTTCTAGAGATATTTTTAAATAAGGAGAATAGTGAGTGCTCCAGAAGTCATAGTCACAGAATTATAAGAACTATCGAAATAGACACTTCCCCTCATTTTAGTGTGTTACTGCCCTACCACCCAACGAACATGTGCCTCTATACCTATTTCCTGTTACATATACTAAATTGGTACATAAATCCTTGCTCCAAACTAGGCTTGCTCCTTCCAGTAAGCCTAATTTACTAGTAGCATTCAATATTTGTCTTGTCTTGCCCTGTCCTCCTGCATTATAAATAACTTTAGTTGCAGAGGAAAGGTCTTTTTAGTATATCTTAGACTATTTATTCTACCTTACATAGCACTTTGAAATTCCTAGATGAAATTCCTGTGGTCTGTATAGGACAATGAAAAGAGAGAAGCATCTTGTTTGCAAAATCCATGGTGAGAAAGCAGGATGGCAAAAACATTGTAGTGTTGAGTTCTTTAAAGTTGTGAAAGAGTTTTGAATGCTGTTGTTGTGTCTTGCTGAATACCTTTGAAATAGATGTATGTAATCTATAGCAAAGGTAGAGAATGTGTCCTTCACCAGAGCATATGTATGAGAATGGGACCCTTCTCTTATGTAATTCATTTTGAATCAAAATAGCTGAAGTAACTAACAATCAGTAACATCTAATTTAAATGCATGTCACAAAAATACATGGTGCATATTTTTTCTTTGTCAGAGACCATAATATTTTTTTTATGGTGCACTAGTTTTTTATCTTATTTTCTCTCTTCTGCTTCTCATAAAGACAATGTTTCCTAGTTGTTGAATGCAGTTCAAAGATAAAAATACTACCAACTTTTCAGTACTTTAAAAATCCACAGCAGTCCTTTATCCATATAAATGACATAGAGGACAGAAGTTTTTGTGTCAGTGAAAAGGTACCTTGTGTGGAGAAAGCTGCTAACGAAATACCCCATGAAGTAGTTTAAAACGCATGATTTTTTGAGCAAGCCGTTAATACCAGTTATTAAAACAGGCAGCCTAAAATGCACATTTCTAGAGTCAGAATGAAGATGACATTTAAATTTGTAGTCTATCAAAACGTGGAGTTTTCACAATATCACTGCCTAATGACTCTTAGCTTTTTTAAGTGATCATTGGCATGCTTGCTACTCTCGTGTATTTTAAAGTAATATTGCCCATGAAATTAGACTCTTTGTTCTCTGTTTAAGGTTACTGCTGATGAAAGCAGATAATCAATAAAACAATTAAGACCATGAAAATAATCAGAAGAATGGAGCACTTTTCCTAGGCTGAGAGAGATTGGGCTGATTTAGCCTGCCTGAAGAAGAGAAGGCTCCAGGGAGACCTTATAGCAGCCTTTCAGTACTATTTACTGTATAAGGACTATAAGAAAGATGAGAACAAACTTTTTAGCTGGACTTCTTGTGATAGGGCAAGGGGTAATAGTTTTAAACTCCAAGAGGATAGATTCAGACTAGATAAAAGAAAGAAATCTTTTACTGTGAGGGCGATGAAACGCTAGTACAGTTTGCTATGAGAAGTGGTCAGTGCCTCATCTCTGGAAACACTCAAGGTCAGACTGGACAGGGCTCTGAGCAAACCAATCTAGTTGAAGATGTTCCCTGCTCATTGCAGGGGAGTTGGACTAGATCCCTTCCAGCCCAAACAATTCTGTGACCTAATGGACTAGAGCAAATAACTGCATTCTGGATAAATAAATTTGGAAATGGTTTCACAAAAATATCTCCAAATGCAAAAAGCACCCCAAAACCACAAAAAAAAATACCCAGAAAGAATTTTGAAAGAATGTAGCTATATCTTGTATTGTCTTGTTAGCTTAGAGCAATATCATTCTCTATAGAAGTAATGAAATTGATAATAAACTAAAGAATTAATAAAGAACCTTTTAGTTACCGTAGACTATTCACTGGGGATACATAACCTTAAGATGACCTTTCCACATCTGAGGTCAAGTGCTAGTAAAAGTTGTCTTATTCTTAGGCTTCATCTGGGCTGGCATTTCTGACAGACGTGTAAACAGATGCAAGCATTGTTGCTAATGACAGGTGATTATAAGTGGCATGGGTGCCAAGGTAATTAAACCATGCTTTGACAGGAACATTTGGTGAAATGGTATTTCAGCATTAGAAAGATTGTTGAAACACATTTTTCCCTGCTAGGCTATAGACCTGAATATCATTCATTTTGATTATTTGGCCATAGCACTCCAAAGTCTGCTCACTGCTTTAAGTATAGAAGTATTCAGCGTAGGACAATGGGCAGAAATAACTAGTTGAATAAAGCCAACACATATGAGTGGGGTTTTGGAGATTTGAATTGAAGCATCTGCTTCTAAGAAGGCTTTTTGCATATAAATATAGTATTAAAATCTAGCATGGAGGGATTGGAAATGTATTCTGTTACTTTATGAAAAGCTAATGGTTATTATGCTAGATTTATTAATGTCTGAATTATTGTGCAGTTCCTTGTCATATATTTCTTGTTGGACATCTTAACTGCTTTTATTGCTGCAAATTGTAGTTTCTAAACCTATTTGAGATTTTTCTGTGTCTGAATGTACTTCACAATGAAATACAGTTTATAATCAAAGTGAAAATAATGGTTGCTCTAGAAATAATGTACTTTACTTAAAACTTTTATGAACTTCAGGCAGTATATTCTCAGATCTTCATGGAGCAATTTCATAGTTTAAGATGACTTACTTTGCTGCTCAGATTTCTTCTGTGGATAGTGAATAATGCTGGAGTTCCTTCTTGATCTCACAATTCCTAGCAACTCCTTTTTAAAAATTAATCACTCACATATTCCATGAGAGCTGTTGAAAAATATGGTTTAATCCTATGAATTAATCAAAATTGATTTCATGAAATATAAGATATGTAGTTTAAAGATATTTTCCCATTATTCTGTGTGAAATTTGTTGACTTCCTGGGATGGAAGCTAACTGTTCATACTGTTAACCTTCCTTTGGAAGCTGTGTGTGTTTAATATAATAATTCAGCTAAAATTCTGGACTTCCACCAAATTTGAGAGAAAAACTTAGTTCATTTTAATTTCAGGGCACTCAGTGTTGAAAAGAATTATTTCTCTCTGCTGCTTCATCTGGATGTCACTAAAGCAGTACAAGAAACTGCATCAAAAAATAGATTGAAGATATTGCCGTCTTAATATTTGGAGTGGGTACCTAGCAAAGGGTCTTGGGAATCTGGTAACTCTTTTAGTTTAAAACTTGTTCTAAGGAATGAAATTGTAAATATGCTGAAATCAGTTTTCACATCGGTTACTCAAAGAGATTCAGTTAAATTACTTGGGAGATACCTTACTTCCACATTCTTATGAAAAGAAGGCAAAAATGAGTTAAACTTCATTGTGATTTTAATGAATTTTCAATGTGTTTTTTGTGTTTCTTCCTATCTCCCAGTCAGGGTCTCTCAGCTTTGTATCCCCTGTTTGTTCTAGTGAATGTGCTAATAGAATGTTAATGTGCAATTAATACATTTGTAGAGTTTTAAGCCCATGGACTGAGTTGGATTCTGGCAAAAAAAAATTTATGGTCCAAGGAAGCTGTCTTGAATATATCTGATGAAATCAAGTGTGGTGGTGGTAAGTGGTGTGCCTGTCAAACACAGCAGAGATGTGTAGTAATGCCTCTATAGAAAAAATAAATTAGGAGACCACTTCTAAGGATTATAAAACTGAAAGATTGGAGGATTGCTTTGGCATTTTTTCATTTAGGATTTCCACTAACAGTAGCATTTCTGAAAAGTGAAGGTGTTTTCCCTCATCTTCAGCATGTCATCTGGTATGCAAATTATGCTTCCTGTTCTGTTTGCAGCTTTTAAGTAAAAAACTAGAAGACAGACAAGGATTTGGAAGCCTACAGTTCAGGGAGGTGTAAAGCCTTGTAAAGCTTGTCAGAAATATAATCAATATTATATTTGGGTCCAGTATTAGGTGTGTGTGTTTATACACATAGTACAGTAAGTAACTTTTTCTAAGGGTTTTAATGTTATGTGCAAGTAACCTTGAAGCTGCCAGTTTGTTTTATTTCTGATGTTGCCTGCTAGTCCCTGAAGCAGATAAACTATGGATTTTTTTTATCTTCCATTTGCTAGACTTTCGTTATATTGTGGTTACAGTCACAATGTCAGCACATAAAATGTTAAACATCACTGGTCTGAAAGAAGCTTCCATTGTCTTCTACTTCTGGTGCCTGGGGATTCTTTCTAGTCTTGCAGTGGTGGTTCTGTCAGTGTAATATGTCATGAAGCATTTCTCAGTAATGACAGACATTGAATATGAGTGACAGGAACTCTGACCGAGTGAAATGGGTTCAATTACCAGAGATGTAGGGTTACCTGAGATAAAACCAAATGGTCCAATTGTGCTTGGTTTTGACCCTTTGACTCCCGACTACCCAGCAGCAAAGACAAATGGCTGATTAACCATACTCTAACCCTCCTTTTCTGTGATAAACTTGTTTGGATTTCCTTGTCTGAATAAAAATCTAAATGTGGCATGTTTCTAAAAGGAAATATGATAGGAAAACAATGGGTACTGGTGCTAGTCATTTTCTTCTCTTCTCGACACAAAACAGAAAGCTGTCATTCTATCTTGGAATTTATCTAGGACATAGTGTCCAGAAATCAATACAAGATAAATGATTGCTCTCTTAACCTCACCTTTCTTCTACATCAGCGGTTATGTTGCTACTGTTCACCTGTAGCCAACCTGACGCCAGAATAAATGAGAGAACCTGCGATGAAAAGTATCTTCTTGGGTTTTTTTTGTGCTGGAGGGCTTTTGTTGGTTGGAGGGGGCAGGGGTTGCTAGTCAGCACTGAGTGCCGTTTTACACTTGTTCTAGTCCAGTGCCTACAGCTCCCAGATAGAGTTATAGCAAGCTCCCTAATTAAACTGTCGCTGTCTGCCCTCACTTGACTGCCTTTACAAAGTCATTTAACTAACAGACATTCCTGACTATTAAAGCTAGGAGCAGCATGTCTCCAGCACTGGAGATAAAATGAATGAAATTTGTTAATCTCCACTGACACTTGATCCAAGATGTTGAACTAGTGCTGTTGCACCTGAACTTTTTCTTTATAGTAATTACTTCTCATGTTATTATTTCATATAATAAATTGGAGGAAAATTTCAACAGATATTAAATTATTCAAGTTAATTTGTGGATGCTGAGTGAATATGACATTCATCTTCTGTGTTCTTCAAAAGCATATTTCAGTGGATGTTCAGAACTGGATTCAAGGATTGCATTAATAGAATACTATAGTAAGGTGATGTGTTTCCATCTTCTGAAAGGAATGCCATTTTAAACTATATATCCTTTTAGTAATGAAGGTAAATGTTACCTTTGTGATTTTTATTCACTTTTAATTTAAACATTTTTTTTTATGAAAACGTAATACTTTTTCAAACAGAACTTTCAAAATTTCCATTTACATTTTAATTTCCTTTTTTTTTTTAATTTACATTTTCAAAAGAATTGTATGCCATTGCTAAAATTGAGGGCTCGAACTCAAGACTGTAAGTCAGTTTTAAAGAACAACTATTTTAAAAAAGATTTGTAGTTTATTTTCATCTCCTGTATTTGTTCTTTTTCTGTGATTCACAGAGTTTAAGGCCAGAAGGAACCATTAGTTCAGTTTGACCTCCTCTGTATCACAAAGCATTACATTTCACTTGGGTGTCCCAGTATTGAGTCCAATAATTCACCTTTGGAATTAAATGCATCTTTCAGAATGATGTCCACTGGTGTAAGGACAATGGGAAATGGAGAATCTACCACTTCTCTGGAATGTCATTCAATTGTTAGTTGGCCTCAACATTTAAGATTCTACTTTCTATTTGAATGCTTGGCGTCAGCAATCTTTCAGACTCTCATCCTTACTATAATTTTCTGTTAGGCAATAAAAAAACTATTAGTGTCCAATATTTATGTCTACAGAAGTTTGTATAAACAGCAGTCTTTCACTTCTCTTGGCAGAGATCTGTAAGAATATTTAGCTTACATAGTAAGGTTATATGCATAGCTGCTGTCTTGGGTTCAAGAAGCTGTATACACTAAATGTGGTGTTAGCACAAGGCTCTACACCACCTTCTATTGTATATTTTTGGCCTCTGCTTTCAGTAGTGTGAAGTTTCTACGGAATGTTAGTGTTTCTCATCTAAAGATTAACAGCAAGCGAAAAAGAACATCTTCTCTTTGTGCTCTTCAGGAGCTCTGGGATTCCTAGTTATATGGTTCATTTTAAAAGCTCATATTTAACTGGTGATGATTGGTAATGCTTCCAGTTCTTTGTGAGCTTTTACAAGTTCATCACCGTCTTTATCACTAGGTTGTGGTCCGTCTTTCCAGATCTCAGAAGTGTGTTTTGAACATTTCCAACTTTTCTGTATGGTGCACTAATAAGGATATAAATACTAGGAGGCCCAGCTGACCCTAGGAGCAATATTTCACTACAATTTTTCTTGCAGGGTTTGAAGGAAGATGTTTTCTTAAAATACCAAAACACTCTCTCTCTTCCACCCTGGAGAAACTTTCTTTAACAACTTCTACTAAAAACAAATAATAATGTCACTGAAGCTTGACACTGCAATTTGTCGTGCTAAATGAAAGGATACAGTTTCTGAACTTGGGACATTTGAGTGACTAGCTGATTTTTTTATGGTGAAAGGGTTTTTTAAAAAAAGTTCACACTGGATTCCTTTCAAGATAAATCAGTAGTAGAAGTATTATTATATAGTTTCTACATGATACTTGAAAACTGTATTATACACTTCTTTATGTAAAAGAATATTTTTTAAGCTTGCTTTTAAAGGCTTCTTGCATCTTCTGGATGAGACAGTATTGTGATTAATTTTTAATCCCGGAGGTAGTGGGTAACCATGAATTACCTGATTCACATCTTTCTGTATGACTGGTAGTGTATCTGATGCAGTTTTTTTTGCTTTATAAACTTGTTCATTGTTTTTCTGTTCACAAATACTATTCCTAGCACATAGTTCTAGAGAACTTCTGCTGATTACTAGCTGTTATCTGCCCTCTGTTTTTGGGGTTTGTCCTATACAGCTAAGAACAGCCAACAAAATTACAGTCTGATCTCTTTTTGAAATAGTGTTTTACTTGTAGAGGATTGAATTTCTTGAAATAGATGGATCATGACCAATTTTAACTCTGTTTATGCCAAAAAAAGCTTGCATATGGCTCTCTTTTTCTGTTATATTTTTTGCAAAAGAGATTAATACTGAACTTTGGAGTGACTCAGCGAAAAGCTATATGCCTACCTATGCAATTTGGAGAAGGGGAGACTTTCATCTCCAGAAAGATCTCAGAATCTTTCACCTTGTCAGAATAGTTTCTTAATTTCTCATATCTATGAGAATTGCATCATTGCCTATGAATTTGCATCCCCAGTGCAACTTTTGTGTTCTCGTTGTGTTCATCAAAGCAGTGGTCTTCCAACTGAATGGTGTGGAGCTGCAAAAGTAAAATGTAGTAACTTTACTGGAGTGTGTTCAAAAATTTGTACTGTCATTATTCAAAGAACTAAACTATCAGTTTGTTTTGTCTAATTGGTGCAAAATCATCGATTCATGGAATGGTAGGTTTGGAAAGGACCTTTAGAGGTCATCTAGTCCACTCTCCTGCCAAAGCAGGTCACACAGAAACATGTCCAGGAGGGTTTCGAAGACCTCTAGAAAAGGAGACTCCACACCCTCCCTGGGCAGCCTGGGCCAGGGCTCCCTCACCCTCACAGCAAAATAGTTTTTTTCTTATGTTCAAAGGGAACAATAGAAAAAAGTTATGCTCCAACCTCCTGATCTTGTTGGCCCTGCACTGGCCTCTCTCCAGAAGTTCTCTGTCTCTCTTAGCTGTGCAGCCCAGAACTGGACACCGGACTCCAGATGAGGCCTCACCAGGGCAGAGTAGAGGGGGAGAACCTCCCTTGTCTTGCTGGACACACTCTTCTTGATGCATCCCAGGATGCTGTTGGCCTTCTTGGCCACACGGGCACATTGCTTTCTCATGTTCTGTTCTTTATCAACCAGGACTCCCAGGTCTCTTTCTGCAAAGCTGCTCCCCAGTAGGTCAATCCCCAGCCTGTACTGGTGCTTGGAGTTGTTTGTTGAACCTCATGAGGTTCCTCTCTGCTCAGCTCTTAAGTTGGTCCAGATCTCACTGTGTCGAATTATCTGTTTGAGGCAGACCTTGTAGATAGGTCTTTAGGGCTATTCACAGAAATAGAATGTTCTAAAAATCAGTGTTTGCAGCACCAAAATACTGGATAGCAGTGGGAACAGCTGGAGACAAGCAAAGGTGAAAAATATGTGCATCCTTATTTACAAATCTAAAGAAAATATATATCTGAATATCTAATAACCCAAATTTCTATGTAGTAAGCAATCTTTTCTAAAAGCAAGAAATGTTTAAGTGGCATTTGAGTATGGAAGAGAGTAAATAATGATCTACTAGTCATAAATTTCTTAATGTAATTTCTGTGTGGTGATAATATTCCTAACATGTCCTTCATCTACCTTACCCATTTTGACCTTTTACTCATGTCATTATAATGTATCATTGTAACATGTAAGAATAAGTTTTTTGAAAACTAGTTCTTTGTTCACATACAGACATTTTTACCTGAAAATTCCACAGCATTCTATGTTTGCCAAAATCTGAATTGACATGTAGTGGACTATATAGTGTCCCATGCTGTTCTTACCCCTGCAGCTACCCAATAAAAATGCATTCTACTGCTGATGAGATGGAACTTTTCAGTAACACAGTGTTTGCATTTCACTTAGAGCACAGTTTCCACACCACTCTCCCTGAGCCTGATGGGCGAAAGAGCTTGAGTGTTGATCGATGGATAATACCCAGTTCCATGCTTCTGTACTACCTTATTCTAAGGTCTGCATTTTCAGTGGCTCAGGTCATGAATCGTACTCTGTGCCATGAGAAGTCTGGAAAAAAAAACAACTCTGATATTTTGTTATTCAGAAGATTTAAGAAGATTACGTGGGTTAATTTTTTTTACTCCATTATGTAAAGAGCAGCAGTTGTGGAGATAAAAGTATGCAGCATTGTGCTTTGGGAAAAAGTAAAAATGTAGATGTTTCCAATGGTATATTCTCGGACATAAATACGGGCTAGCAATGTCATTGTTCAGTTGCTTACTTGGCAGTTATGCTTTTGGAAAGGTAGTTTGCATATTGTGTAGTCACTGTTTTGGGATTTGGGGGATTTTTACTTCTCTTTAATATTTGCAGCAACTCTGATACTAAGTTCAGTGTTCTAAGGTGGTTGGAATCTATTTCATGAGTATAAAAATATGTATAGGGCAGGTTTTATTCTCAGCTTTTAAGAGTGTACGTAAAACCAAACCAACCAGTCCAAGCAAGCAAAAACCACTACCCTCTCTTATTTCCTAAACTACGTTAAAATAAACATCATGCCACAAGATCTGCAAAAGAAAGTGCTGCTTAATGCAAGTGTTAGGAGCACAGGGGATTTACTGCATTACTGTAAAAGGTACACTGTATAGTCCCCTGTGTGACTGACTAAGTCTACCAGTCTTTGTGTGTGTCTCAGGAGAAAGGAGTGGAACTAGGGAGTGGTTTTTTTGTTGTTGTTGTTGATACTTACTGCACTGAAAAAGATTTTTTTGCAGTCCTCACGTGATCATCTACCTGCAAATATAAGAATAACAGACTTTTTGTGAACTAAAATAGGATTGTTACCTTCTATAATTCTAAAGAATTTTCCATAATAGGTTTATATTAAAAGATAACTGTAATCCTTTATTTCAATGTGAAGTATTTTATAGCAATTGATTTTTAGAATTCCTCTTTTATGTGAAGTATTTGATAGGGAATAACTCTCTAATGAAACTCTGGGCAAATTATTGTGTCTGAGTTCTTTCCTGTAAACTTCTGTCAATAAGGCTGACTAAGCTGGAACTATTTTTTAGATAAACTTTCATTTCTAGAACACTAAGATTTATTTTTTGTAGTGAATCTGGTACATGGCCAGTTTTTGCAGGCTTAGTTTTGTTCCAAATAAAGCCAGTGTCAGAATATTTTTTATTCTTAAGAAAGTAGATAGTCCAGCATCTAAAAGTTTAAACATGGAGTCAATATTGAAGGAGTATTAAACTGATGGAGTAGATACCTTTTTATATAAAGGTCATATTATTCTAGATTGTGAAATGCGTTTTTGAGAAGGGTGCATATTTAAAAATGAAATATATCTATTAGGTAGAAATATCTATCAAGAGAATAGATACATTGGTTCTTGAAATAACCCCAAAATATTTGTTTTTACTGTTGGAAGCTGTTCTGAAGACATGTAAATTAAAATTCACTAATGCATATATATTCTAGAAGATAATGATTTATTTGCACACAAGAAACTTTTGAGAGATAGCATCAAGTCCCTCTTTTGGAACCTATTTACATAATTTTTATAATATTATGTGAATTAGTAGAGAATAATTGCTACATTTCTTTAGCACATTTGGTAGGAGTGAAATTTAATTTCACAGATTCTTAAAAAGTTGTGTACATTTTTTTTAATGAAAATGTAATACTTTTTCAAACAGAACTTTCAAAATTTCAAAGTTAACTCAAAGTTTATTAACACTTTATTAACACTTCTGCAAGGTTGAATTTATTTTGTTAAGGGAATAGAACTTTTCCTACATGGTAAATATTTTCTGTAAAATCATCAGACACGGATAGGCCAGGTGAGTATTTTCTCTCCCAGAGACTTTGATCTTCATAGGTCTGCACTCTAAACCAGATCTCAGTGTGACTTTGTTCTGTGGTTATCCACAAGCATACGTAATTGTGTTAATTTTAAAATTCTGTTGCTTTAAATCTGCAGCTCTCGTATTTCATCTGTATAAATAAAGCTTCTTCTGCGAGCCAGCCAGGAAAACATATGATACCATTTGCGATTGCAGAATGTGGCATGCTGTTCTTCTGTAATTATAATGGCCTGAGCAGTGAGGGGTTGGTTAGCCTTCCTTAACAATCATTAATCTATCGAATCTGAGTTACAGTGGCCCATCTTGGAGAACAGCAGTCCTTGGCGTGAGGCACCTTGGGCTGTGAGTTTGTTTTGAGCGAGGGATAGCCTTGTTTGTTACATGCTGCTGCTCACTGGTCCCTCAGGAGTCTAGGAAGCGTTTTTTTCCCTATCTTGATTGCTGCTTGCCCTCTCCCTCACTCTCTAGCTTGTCCCTTTATTTCTCCTTGTTGTGAAAGTTTCTTTCTATGTGACTGGGAGTCTGTTTAGCAGACCATATTGCAAGTGAAGGTGCATCGTTTGTTGCCTGATTTTGGCAACGCTGGGCAGTCAGCTGGGATGTAATTAAGACTCTGAGAACAGGCTGTCTTCTCCACAGGAAGGGCATGTTAGATGTTGCTGGGATTTGGGGCTGTCAGTTTGGCCAAGGCTGGAAACTGAGAGCTAGGGACAGTGATCTTTTCTTTCATTTATAATCCCTTTATGTACAGTGTATGCACTTGGCAAAGTTTACATATAACCTAGTGGCTGGAGCTTACAAGCCAGTGCGGCTAAATTAGCATATGTTACATGTATATTTTAGTAATATTTTAAAGCAAGTGCAAACTTCCAAAGTGAATTATGCATGTATGACAGAAATAGGGTTGTGTTGCATTGGGTGTCAAATCCCACAACTTTTTGTCAAGACCATGGATTTTACATTAAAAAGGCAGAGAGACTAAACGAGGTAAAACAGTTTTAATTTTTAACATTTTGGTCCAGCCCAAGGAGCTGCTCTCTGACAGTTATAACTGACATTTGAATAATTGGATTAATTCAGAGAGGGGCAAATCCTGTATTGATGGCTGTGCTTATTCTATATGTTTTTTAACTTAGACACGGAGTGGAATGGTTTAATTATTTAAAGGGCACTTCGTGCAATATAAAATACCACTATTTTGAAACTTTAGTCTAAATTGAAGGAGGAAAAATATTTACGTTATTTCATTCTTTACATTTAAAGACTTCAGGGGAAAAAAAAGGAAGGAACTTACTGTTTTGTGCTTTTTAACCAAACATAAAGAAAACTGAGAGGGATGGAAATATTTTCTGGCTCAAAGCACCGGAATGGGAGATGAGTATGATTTAGTCAACTAGGTTCCAGTCTTTTTTACAGAAGCATAAACCCTAAGTAATAATCTTATTACCCTGCAATTGCAGAATATTCAGTCAATGCTATTGCAAGAAGGACCTGTTCCAGTTGTCTTAAACCAATATCAGACTCTTCGTTTATTCAATCTCTTGATTTTTTTTTTCTAAGAATTTTAATATTTACAACAAGTAAATGGTTTTACTGTGCTGAAAACCAGGGGTAGGAAGGCTAACTATTGTCAGTTTAGAATGCCAATTTGGTTCTGTCTGTTTAGCCAACAGGACATCAGTAGTGTTAGCACTTGAGGAGAAAGTGTTGATTCACGTCTTATAATACGAACACTTTGTGAGGGAGGTAAGAAACACACCTATGAAATGCCACAGGCATATATGGATGGATGCATGAGTTTAGGCAAGTTGAAGTCCTTTTTTTCTAAAGAATTATGAAGTCTACTTTGGTTTTATTAGCTTATTGAAATATTTATATGTTGCAAAACAAGCAAATAACATCTTTCCTAAGCATTCCTACCTGTCATACTGCATTTACGTATTACATCATAGAAAATTCTGCTCATACAATATGGTTCACAAGAAGGTTTTTTGAACTGATTTGTATATAAAGAAGCAAGTGAAATTTGAAAGCGTGTGAATGAATTTGGAATTTATATGATGAGATGACACGAACCATATTCTAGAAGTTGATTTTTGTACATTGTCATCATAAGGAGTTTCTGTACATTCCTGAAATGTTTTATCATTTGCTTGGCAAACAAGGCAGTTCAGCTCTCCTGTATCCAGATTAGCCTTCCCTTGGGAAATCTCAAAGCCTTTTAAAATTATGGGGGGTTTGGTATTGTTTTTGTTTTGTTTTGGGTTGTTGGATTTTTTTTTTTTTTCTGAGGCAGTCTAAGGAAGTCCCAGGAGTGAAGTTGCCATCTGTCCTCTATATTAAAAGAATCTTCTATATTATATACCTGATGTTCTTGTCCCAGAGATAAATGTTGATAATTAAAAAGGACAGCATTTGTCTTTTATTCTAAATTAAAAATTCTTTCATATAAATAGTTACAAAACTTATGAACTTATGAAGTGCTTTAAGCTCCTGTTTTCTAGTCTGTGTCCCTCGTTTTTTCATTCTGGAGTTTTGATGAGTATTGGTAAGTAAATTGGAGTGCTTATGAACCTAAGCATGTATATGTATGATTTAAGGAAGGTGTCAATGTGGCTCAATATTGTAGAGTTGTAGATAAATTACTATCTTAGATAAGTTTGTCTTGAGGTAGTGAGGAGGAAAGGCAATGGGTTGAGAATGAGAGATTTACTTTAACCAGACACCTACTTGGAGATCATTTCTTCCATAAAAATTACAAGTTAGAGACTCCATCTTCCCCCTTCAGGGAAGCAGCCTACTTCATTTTATAAACTTCCTTCCTCAACACACATTTGCCCAGGAACAATTCTGCATCTTTTACACTTTAGCCATAGCTCATTAGTGTCCACAGTTGCTCCCAGTGGTCCCTCTGTTCAGTGAGTATCATAGTGCATGCATGGTCTGAATACCAAGTACCTTTATTCTGAATATCATATTTATGCAAGTCAAGATAAATAATTTGTATCTAGTGTCTTTGTTTGTTTTTCTAATGCTGTCTCCATTTGTGATTTTAATGCAATAATGTAAAGAAGAATGTGTCTATCAATAAGAATGGGGAAAAGCATGGTAAGCGGCCAGATCCAAGATCTTTCTAGCTCAGTGTCATACAATACTGGACAACACCAGATAGCGAGAGAAAAAGAATGACCATAAAGGAAGCATATAGTGATTCTCTCTAGATATTGATCTCATCCCAATTGTTTGTGGCCAGCAATATCTGATGAAAAGGTGGTATCTTTACATATATAGTAGTCCTGCATAGAGATTTCTTTTCAGTGAATTTATGCCATAATTTTTTATTTACATAGACTTTTCATAGCCTCAGTATTCTGTTCTGAGCAGTTGCATTATGTATTAAAGATTATGACTATACTCCACCCCACACCCCCCTAAAACACCCAAACCAAAAATGGTGGTAAGTACTCTGGCAGCCACCCATGTCACTTTTAAGCCTTCATAAAAAGCCTTGATGGAATATCAGTAGGAGAAAAGACAACCATCGATATGCGGAGTTTCTTTAGGGTTATTTGTAAATCCATCTCCACTGCCTGTCCTTCAAGTCAATAATGTCTAAATTAATCTTTGAAGTTCTTTTAGGCATTCAGGTTTGAGATAGATTTTTTAACATCCTACAATGCCATCCTAGCTCCCAGGATGCAAATTTTATCAGTAATGGTCTTCCATTCTTTGCCTGAATTTGATCTCATCTGTACCCATCTTCTCCACCTCTATCTACTACTAGGAGAGGAGTCAAGTCTCGACAGACATGAACTGATTCTTAGAAAGTCTCAGGTTGAAGACGACTTCACAGTCAGGTCTTAATGCTTGTGTAGATTTACCTGCAACTAAGAATTTTAAAGTTACTTCCTTCCTGAGAAATGAAAACTGCAGGAGGGAAATAAGAGTTGTTCACAGAAAGTAAAAGGAGCCTGTATGTAAAGTTTAAAAGCCTGCAAAAAAAGATAAAAGAAGCTTATATAGCAATTAGTTTGTGGAGAAAGACAATAAATAGAAGAAATACAATTTAATAGAAAGATGTGTCTGACAAGTAGGATGTGTGTATTAGAAGGTATTGCTAAACAGTTGTATAAAAAACATAATGAATTGAAATATGGGACACAGCTACAGGATACAGGATAACACCTGATTATTGCTGCTTAGAAATTTTGGATGTGGTGAGTTTGCTGCTGATGTTATGCATACAAGAGGCATATATTGGGTAGTGGCAAGTGAATTACTTCAAATGTCATTCTTCAGCTTCTCTAGAGCTCTTTATTCAGCTTCTGATATCAAGTTGTTGGTTAGTGTATGTAAAATAACAGCCCTTAATGATTAATGACCTTCCAGGGCATATATACAGAATATTTAGTCTCTCTCTTCTTAAAGTTATCCTGTGCAAGTTTTCTTTTATACAATATGCATCTATCTGATGCCATAATCTGATTATAGAAAACTAAATTTTAAAAAAATATCCAGTTCCCCAGTAGCTACTAATGCAGTAGATTCTGTTACCTTAACATTTTTATTTCATTAATATTGATTACACTGTAGAGGATTTCATTGCTGTTAATAGAAGTCACATTTTAAATTTTAGATCATTAACATTTAAATAGATTTTAATTGTTAAATATAACAAATTTATGCAGGTAAAGATTCAATTTCTTCAATTAATTTACATTTACATGTCCAAAGATCTTTCACTAAGGCTATTCTCATAAAACTTTAAGGGTCCCAGAAGGATCTCTCTATACTTTTATTCTTTTCGTTTTATCCTTAATACTCTCTCCATATTATGTCTTTGAAATTGATAGGCTTTATTTCATCTGCTATTTAATAAAATAGCATTTCTTTTAGCCTTTTAGGCAGAAGTTAGTTTCAGCAGATTTATATGTAAAGAATCAAGTGAAATTTAAGTGTGTGACTGAATTCTAAATTTGTTTTACATGTTTGGGAATTGATCAACTTCTCCACTATGGACACAGGGGAAAAATAAGTATCTGCTTGATCGATGTAACGTGCAAACCAGTCAAAGAATTCCCTAGAGCACTTTTCCATTCTCAAAGATTCCTGAAGCCCAAACGTAAACAGGTGAAGTAAGTTTGGTGTTTTGTCTCATCCTTTAGAGGGAAATTCAGAAAGATTGTATCCTTATGTATTCTTTGGTCTGGGTCTGGCTTTTCTCTGGAAGCATATTAACTTGGATGCAGACACTTTACATAGCATATGAATCTATACGATGAGTTTCTAACAGCTCAGTAAAAAGTTGCGTATTTTACTTCATCAAACTAGTAGGTTAATACTGATTTACATGTTGTAAAAATAAAACACAGAATTGAGCAAGTACCAGCAAGATAGAGATGACGAACATCTCTGAATGTTATGAAGAAAAGGAAGAATATATCTTGCAATATTAAATTTCAAAAAGGCAGACATTTCTTCGTTTCCTTTGAAATGGTCTGATCAGCTCGTAATTGCATATGTATGCTCCAAAATAAATTACTGATGAAGATTAAGCATAATACATTTCATGTTACTCTGTTCACTTTGTAGTGGGCAGTAATTTTCTGAATTCCTTAAACCAACATGCAAAAACAGGGACTCAATGCATTGTAGAAGATGGATCAGTCGTTTAAAGTTTTTAAATTGATACGAAATTCACAGAGAGGTATCAGGGACATAATGCAAGTTTGACAGGGGAGTCAAATCAATAGACAGCAAAGGGTTTAATATTTTCGAAAAGTTAACAAACTCCCTATGAAGGAACTGATCATGTGAAGAGTTTGATGGGTAGATGTAGACTCATAATCTGCCCATCAAACATGCACATGATTTTAGGCCTTTGATTCTAAGACAAGATAAGACAGTCTGATTTCCAAGGAGCCTTTAATATCAGAGCATCATGTTAGTCTTGACTTCTGTTAACGTGAAAATAAGTATATTTACTGCTGAGGGACCAAGATCTACACATAAAATATCTATGAAGGAAATAAATATATTAAAATGCAAACACTAAAGTTGTATTGGCACTTCAAAATAGGATTAGAGTCTAGTTCCTCCTTTAGAAGTATCAGTATGCTAATGTGTGTTACTGCATACACAGAAGCTTTCATGATAAAGTAACTACTGTTAGTTTTTCTCAATGGAAAGATCACACAGATTTCAAAAGATCATGTTTAATTTATTCTCAACTGGGACTCCCAGGTCTCTCTCTGCAGAGCAGCTCTCCAGCAGGTCAATCCCCAGCCTGTACTGGTGCATAGGGTTGTTCCTCCGCGCGTCCAGGACTCTGTACTTGTCCTTGTTGAACCTCATGAGGTTCCCCTCTGCCCAACTCTCAAGCCAAGAGAGATCTTTCTGAATGCCAGTGTGACTGTCATTGTCTTTTCTATTTTCTAACAAAGCAGTAAGCACACACTGTTCTTGCTCCAATGTATTTCTAAAGAGAACAAAGTTTAATTCAGTGGCCTACAGGTGTTGAGGACATCAGTATAACTGATACATATAATCTTACGGCAGTATTATTTTGAAAAAATATTCTATAATAGCCTTAACTGTGTTTGATATAAAAATAGTTTTTGAGAAAAAATGCACCACCCTGCAAAGCTCTGTCTGTCAGCTTGTTGAACCTTTGTCATACGCAACCAAACAATTAAACAGAAATGTAATAGGACATAAGGAGCAATCTCTAGCAAAGTATAAATGTACACACAAAACCTACATAATAGCTGCTTTGTGATGGTAGATATAAATTTCACTATCTTATACCCACCTACAGAAGTCTGCACAATTGACTTGGAAAGACAAGCATGCAGAAAGTGAGCTCTATAGAATACGAAGCGTGAACAAATAAAGTAATTAAAAGATAGGATTTATTGCAGATAAAAATGTAAGATTGCTTTTTCCTCAAAGTGGTATTCTAATGGAAGCCAAAGCTATTTGCATGTAATGGAGATATTATTTTAGCCCTTTCTGGTAAATGTGTTTGAATGAAAACTGGATTTCTTTTCCCTTCTTTAAGACCCGGGAGGATTGATTCTAGTCTTTCCACTGTTCTCACTGTATTTTGATTAGTCTCCAAATTTAGCTTTAGCCAACATAGTTTGCATTGAGAAAAACAGAAATAAATATGGTATATCTTCTGAAGACTACAGTTCTCTGCTAAAAATAAAAAAGACACATGCTGATTGCACTGTTAGGACATGATTTCTGAGTCCAGCCAGTTCAGACAGGTCTACCTAAAACTATAATCAAGTTGATTGTGTTACATTGGTATTCTAATTTCCAATTTGGGATTTTGCACATAATCTCTAGTAGAGGATGTCTAATCTTTATGAGACCCAAAGTCTTCGTATAAACTCTCTGAATTTTCCTCCTCCTCCATGTGTCTCTGCTAAACTGAAATGTGTCTTCTGGCTGAGTTGTAGAGACATTAAATTACTGAGTAAATCAATACAGTGCTGTTATGTCACTGTATCTTTTTCAAAGACCAGCTCAAATTTTCAATGCTGTAGCTTTGATCCCTTTCATTTAATTCTAAATACACTTGTTATTATAGTAACTGTTGTTTGTATGTTATTTTAGCTTTTTACTTAAGTAGCTATTTAGCAATTTAAATGAAAATGTAATTAGGTTACATCTGTTTTACATGCATGTAATACCACGCAGATGTAAACTTATATTAAAGCCATGTTTTCTTTTTGGCAAAAAGACATAAGAATAGGATTGTAGCAATCATGCAATACATCTCTTTTTTTTTAATAGTGTACACAAGATGTATTCTAGTGTTTATGTTGTGATGGTAACAGCCCTTTCTATTTTTATGAGAGTCAACATGGGGAGCTAACTGGTATACTGTTTTATTTTAATTGTACAAGGACAATTATAGTTATACTGGTGTAAATACAAAGGAACCCCGTTGAAGTTAGTTAAAATTCCTTACCAAACTCATTGGTTTCAATGACTGATTCTTTCCAGAGCCAAATTCCACTCCAACGCTCTCAGCTGAAGTAAAGAATCGTTGTTGGTTTACATCATTAAGAACCACAGTGTTATTTGGCTTTCAATAGCTTTATTTGTAAGCTATGAAGTTCTTGCTGGGCTGAGCTTACACAGTGCTGAGTTCCCTCAGCTGTTGTTGACTTTGATAGGAGTTTATTCTGTGCTCTGGAAAGAGAGATAAGAGGTATGGATTCAATTCCAGCTTCTCCTTAGTCTCTGTATAGGTAGGTAGATAGTCTCTGTACTGCTGTAATCATAATCCAGAATTCTGTCTGCCTTATTTGTCCCTTTCTTTTTTGACTGTGGGCTCTTCAAAGCTGATTACCGCTGTTGATTTGTCTAGCCATTTTCACGATTGTGAGTAGTGTCCATTGAGAGAGGTGCACATTGAGTCCTAAGTGAAACATATAAATGAATTACAGTACTTGGCAGTTCCCTAAAAATGATCATTATCTTTTAAGACATTGGAATTTCTTTGGAATGCTAATTTATCTATCAGAATCCTAGAAATAATGATATTTATGTTTATTCTGTAGTGTAGTGCACAGCTTTTTGAAAATGTCATGCCTTGAAACCTGCATTAGTAAGGTAAGACTTCTTACTCAGTTTTACTTGTATAAGCATACGTTCAAAATAAACTATGTATGTTTTACGTGGAGCAAGGGTGTACTTTAGTAGACTTTTATTGTTTCAATATATATTTCTGTTCAGTAACTCAGCCCTTTTAGAGAATAATTGTGAAGGATGCAGAAGAAAACTGTTGCATGTTTTTATTCTTTTTTTTTTTGTATGAACTTTGAAGGCACTGATTCTACAACTGTGACCATAAGCATATGACACTATATGGAGACAGAATCAGAATATAAATTTAAATTTATCCCAGTTCCCTGTTATTGAATACTTTAGGACTAAATCTTGCTACTCTTTAATGTGAATTTGGCCCAAATCAGGACTTCAAGACTATCTCTGAAGAGTAGTTAAATGAGTAATTTAATGCAAAGCTGATAGGAAGCCACAGAGAGTCAGTAACTATGGTTTCATTTCTCAGTTGTGTCTGATAGCTCTGCTACAGTTTACATTTGGTACAAGGTTTGGATTTCGGGAGTGTGTAACTGAATTCTTCTGGGTGATCCATAATGACTCAAGCAAAACGTTTCTATCCAAATCCATAACTTATTTATTTTCCCCTATTTAACTGAACTAAGACTGGGACTTACTGATGAAAAATCCACAATCCAAATCTTGGTTAAAAATTATTACTAAGTAATTTTGTAAATATTGATTAAGCATATATAGCATTATTAAACATTTTAAAGTCTCTTTTGCACATACTTTGCAACTCCAAGCCCTCTCATCTTGTAGAATTTATCTTTTGCTTTGTGTTAACCAAGCTGATCTAGTTAACTTTGCTGGATAAGATACTCCAAATTTGCTTCATCACTTAGACAGAGAAACTGAGAGTTGCAGAAATTTTTCCTTCCCACACACAGAATTTGGTTGATCGGTTGGCTATTTTGCAGGTTTACACATGTGGTATGAATCATAGAATCCCAGAACAGTCAGGGTTGGAAGGGAGCTCCAGAGATCATCCAGTTCAACCCCCAGCTAAAGCAAGTTCACCTTGATCAGGTCACGATACAGGTACGTGTCCAGGCAGGTTTGGAAACTTCCAGAGGGAGACACCACACCCTCCCTGGGCAGCCTGTGACAGGACTCCCTCACAGGAAAGGTTTTCCTTGTGCTCAAGTTGAACTCCTTGTGTTGCAGTTTTAAATATATACATAGCATAGTAATAAGAACAACACAAAGTTTATTTCCTAAGTATAATCATACAAAGACTGCAAGCTGGAGTGCTGAATATATTTCCCTCTACCCTTTCTTTCTGCACTGAAATTCTCCCTTCCTGTGGGACTGAACTGTGAAGTACATGTCCTCAAATTGAGACAATGACTTATAGAGATATGTAGAATAGTAAACATAGGAAAATGTTTATATACAGATGTATAAATGTATAGAAAGATGTAAATATCCATAGTTACAACCTTTTGAGTTCTAAGAATTTTTGTCTGATCCAAAGCCATGCACTCAATACTTCAAGAACTGTCTTGGTTTCCAGACTGCTGTTGCCAAGTACACGTCAACTGCTGCTGCTGAATATAACTCAGCTTTCTACACCTCTCTCGGTATTCACAGATTGTATGGGTAAACTTTGCAGAAAATGGTCCAGTGTTAACTTACCTGCTGTGTGATTTATGGTGACTTTAGGTAGGAACATACTATGTACAGTGGATTCTTTCTAGCTCCTGCTAGACAACCATATCTCCATTTATTACATGTAAAAAGTTACTTCCTGAGGTCGGCAAGGAAAGCCATCTCAGAGATGTAATGGTGAGGCTTATAACTCTAGTACTTTGTCCTGAATCCACAGTGGGTGCAGTGCTGCTTCAGGTGTTCCTTCTTCTCTTAGTAATGCAGTGTAATGTGCTGTTCATTGTCTCCAACCTACACTTTTATCCCAGTATGGTATAATGCTTGTGGTAAATAAAGTCATTGTCGTTGAGTTATGATTCAACATTAACTTTGATTATTGGCACCTCCCATTGACTAAGACAGATCTCTGATTATTAGTATTTTAGTAGTTTTTAAATAGTCTTACAAAATACAGATACTGAATTCAAAATATTGTATGGAGTGAGAGAGTGTAGCTACATGATTAATAACACTTATTAAAGCACTTGATGTGGCATGTAACATCTTTCCCTTTTTGTTATGGCAGCTTTTTTTTTTTGCTGAAGAGGTAAATGAATGTCTGTTATGACTGCCAGACTGAGAAAAGAGCATTGAAACCTGGACTCAGTATCAGATCATGTTTCACTAACAGAACAAGATTGATTTATTGTGTTACATCAGGGTTAGATGGACCTAGTATTGCTTCACCACATGCTATTTCATTCCCTTGTCTACTAAGTATGCAAGTACAAACAGCTTTAACACAATTCTTTACCTAGAAACGAGCCTGAGGCTTCATCCAAATACTTTTAACATATGAAAATTGAGCTGCTTTGAACTTGTATGTTTTTGATAACTGCTTGGTATGCTTCCTGGAGGATCACCTGTAGGCTTTTCTTTCCAAATCCTAATCCCTTTGATTAAGTGCCAGGACAGATAGCTCTCATTGAATAACTCCAGTCTCATAATTCTTCCTTCATTCAGAGTTGAAAGGGAGCTGCTCAAGCTTCAATAGGTAAATCCTCAGATTTAGTTAAAGTAATTCAGACACTTAGAAACTGAAATTGTTTTGTTCTGAAACAGAGTTCAGATGGGCTACTGAGCATTTACATACTACTTGCTGCCAGAAGCTGTAGGATGAAAAAAACAAAACAAATTTTTTAGCAGGATGGATTAAGAGTAGGAAAACTTTGAGCATCAGACATTAAAAGACAACCTGGCATGGAAATACAGACCCAGAAACAGGAACACAGTGACTGCTCTTGTTTTCTTTTTTTCTGCAAGATTGGACTGTAGTGCTGGGCTAAGAATTTCATACCTTTCTTGGCCCTTCTTCTTCTTAATAACTACCAAAATAGGGAATAAGGGGAATAAACATCTTACTCTTTTATCTTTACAAGTATGCCTGCTGGGAACAAACCTGAGCGAGTTCAAGATTCTTCTATTTAAAAGTGTTTGTGGCAGAAAAGTATGACGGGGAATTAGAAATAAACCTGTTAGCTGCTGATATCTTGGGGTAATAGAGATATCTAGTGCACATACATTTTTGGACACGTCATTTTGTGTATGTGCATAATGAAGCAGTTTTCTCTGTGGAGGACTTTTCATCTAGGAAATAAGCATATTTCCACATGAATAATTTGCCTTTGTTGATTCTAGTACAAGCAGAAATGGAGCAGAACAGTTAGAGCAACTACACTTCACTGTGATCTTTAGCAGAACATGACCTGCTGAAATAGCACATAAAGCTGAGTACTGTAGCGCCATACCAAAGAATTGTCCCGTTCTGTGAATATGAGGTGGTGCTTCCATGGCTATAACCACTGTTACTAATTAGACTTGAACAAAAACATTTAGGTGACTGCACCTTGCCAGTGATAGACTTTCAGTCAGGTCCTTTTGCCTCTTTGCTACCAGATTGTTCCAAAATATTGAAATATTTATGTTCCAAAATATTGATGTATTTATGTTGCAAAGTATTATCCCAAAATATTTATGTTTTAATGTTCCAAAATATTTACATTCCAAAATATTTGTGTATACTTAATCTTGTAGAAAAACTGTTTGTTTTTAAACCCTCCCAGTCTCCCTTGTTTCTTGTTCCCGTGGTAGGCAATAGTGTTATTTCTGCAGCTCATTGATAGGTAAACCATCCTAGGCATTTGAAGACATGGCTTTACCATTAAAATAAACCACTTTTGGAATTAATTGTAGACCTCAGAAACGACAAGAATAGATTTAAAATTAAGAAATGTAAGGAAAGTTCTCAAAAGTCTGGGGTAGTTCTGACTGTTCAGATCACTTTCTACTGTGATCAAGTTTTGACTTGATTTGTTTTTTTTTTCTTTTAAGAAGACTTATTTTTCAAATCATGAATATCAAGAAAGTTGTACTGGAGTTGCAGCTCAGCTTTAGTGAGACAATTAAGTTTGGAGTTAAAGTAGAGTGGTATCTAGCTGCAAGTAATAAGTAAAAGCAAGTAGGCAAAATGGCATAAATGAGATAGAGTTTTTAGGAACACAGGTACTAATTTATTTTATTATCTAAAAATATTTGAACTATTACAATATAATCTGTCTAGTATTGTGAGGTTTTATAAGTTCTTAGTTCTAACTTATTATTTGATTCCTTAACTGATTGGATAAATAAATCCAGTAGATCTTTGCATTATTATTAGGGTAATGACAACTTGAGGGTTCTGATTAATAAGATAATAACAAAAATAAACTTTGAAGGTTTGAAGGTTAAATAAACTTTGAAGCAGAAAGCCTGAAGGCTTCTTGTTATTACCTCATTAACAAGAAATGCCATTAAGTTATTATTATTATGCTGTAATGGTTCTCCTCCTTATCACTCTTGCATTCTGATCAGCGACAATGTTTAATGAAATAGCAATAATTTTTTTAGAAATTACATGTACCCAAGCAAGACTATAATCTAAATATGAAAACAGAAAGATTTAACATTTGAACATACACTTTGGAAAGGGAGAAAGATTCTGCGTGTTCTTACGACAAAGCTTCGGAATGAAAGCAAAAGTTTATGACACGTTTTATTACACCTGTAAATCTGAAAGCTTAGCTATAGTTTTTAATTTTTATTTTGCCTCTATAACTATTTTTATACCCTTTTTATAGTTGACTGGTCCAAGGTTTAAAATAAGTTCTGCTGGGAGACTATGCCCCATTAGTCTTCTATAATAAAATGTGAACTTGGCTAAAATAAAACATGATGCCTTAAGAGCAATTAAGAATGGTCTTTTGTAGATAACTGTAACATGAAATACAATCACCATTTTTATTAATGGATTTGGGAAAAGCAGCTCGGTGATTTATAGCTGAAGAGTGGGTTATTTTACATTTTTATTTCTTTTATTTTATGTCTCACTCTTCAAAAAACCTTTTAAGACCTTCTGAACTAATCAAATTCTGTGTTTTGAATGTTTATCATGTTAACATGAACTTCAGTATCTGTTTTATTTAGATAGTGCTATGATGTCAGCTAAAAAGGTGTCCTTTTTTTTTCTGTCATTGCAATACCAACAAAAAAAGTGTTAGTTTTGAAAGAAAGTCTTGTTGAATGTTTTATAAGAGTGATAAAATGTAAAAGCTGTGCTTTGTACTTTGCAATGGCAGGATTTGTAGGACACAGACGTAATCTACTGGGCATTGTCTGAACACAAAGCATAGAATCTCATTAATGCATGGTTTCTAAAAAAGTATCAACACAGTTGACAGATGTTTCTCTAATAATATAATAATAGTTTCTTTGTGATTATTAGATTAAGCTTCTAATAGCTTGAAGTCTTGGAGATCAGTGTTTAATATGTCTGGAAATGGAATCTTCACTGTTAAACTGAGACAGGCTGTACTTCTTTTGTGTGAGACTTTTAGAAAGACTTCAAGGATCCCTCTACACTGTGTGGATTTCGATTGTACTTAATATGCTGCTTGGAAGCAGAAAGTGTTTTATTTGATGTCATTAAGAATGGGAAGAAAATGACAAATAAGTGTAAGGAAAGGTTAAAATGACCAGTATCCTTTCTCATCTCCTTGAGACTGTAAACACTGTCAGTATGTGGGTATGTACTCCTTTGGAGGCTCTGTTTTCCAAAAGGCGTAAAACCACCTTCTGGATTTCTGCTGACAAGCCAGTGAGATGGGTATTAGACACATGCCATTTACATCTCAATATCTGTCTGTGGGGACTCACAAAATCTGCAGTAGCACCGTCTTGGTTACACAAATTTAGAAGTATGCTTTCTAGACTTTGTGCTAGTGTATTTATATTTCACAAAATTGATTAGTATGTGCTAGGAAGTATGAGAAAACATTTGGGTGAAGGTAGCTTATTGTTTCTTTCAGATGTCAGTAGAGCCATGTGGAGTTTGAAAAGCCATTGGTACATAAAGAGAAGGGCCACAGCAATATACCACACGAGGTGACTGCTGGATGCAGGATGAAAGCAGACAGAATTGTGTGCCTTGTAAATGACAGAGTTCACACTTCTCTAGGCTAAGTAGGTTGGCAAGCCTCAGTTTTAACAGATTGAACTGAAATTCATGGCCTACATCAAGAATTGGAAAATCAATGAAAATCACACTAGGTAAGCCTGTCTTATTAGTGTTTATATGTATATGTGTATGTATTTGTATATATATGTAATTTTACTATGTATGAGGAAAGGGGATATTTTAGTCTAGAAGAGGCTATTTAGACATCTGAAGTGTTTTAAGAGTATTGTCATTGGCCTCATTTTGCTTTTTGTTTTACCAGCCATGAGAAGGAGCAAGTTTTAAGTGAAGTTTCTTCTACAGGAAATACTGCTTCCCCAACTGTGGGCAAATATACAGTAAAAATCAGTAGCCTAATGCACTTCTAGTAAAGTGTAATTCAAATGATTAAGCACATTTGCAAATGTTGTTTTGACAGCCTTCTAGTTCACACCACAAATTTTGTGGTAGCAATAAATTCTGAGGTTAAACCTTCTGGCCCAAAATGAAAGGGGGTTCTTAACTGTTCTTGAATGCTTGGCCCTAAGTGTTGTTTGGTAGAGACAGATAGTAGCTGACATACCCTGTGTTTGTAATATTCTCTGTCTGCTGTAACCAAATCCTTTCCCAGCTGGTGCAGTGCCCTATTTTTGGAACGTGCTGGTTGGCAGTACAAAGTGGGCAGTTGGTCACCTGGAATTCCACCCGCTAGCCTGTCAGTCCCCAGGGGCTCAGCTCCAGGCTCAGTGCTAGCAGCTTTTGGCATAGACCTTAACACAGTCAAAAGTCTGGTCATTCTTCAATATAAGATCCGAACTAAATCTTCCTTTTGAAGCCTGTATGGTCACCATAGGGAAAAGAATTCAGCCCTCCCTTCAAATCAGCAGTGTATCAGAGGTACTTCCTGTGTCTTTCAGAAAATGTTATATGGGGTTTTTTTGAGATTTTTAGTGTAGGTAATGAGGAGCTGGGACATGTATTTCCTTAGCTTAGCCTACTTTGGAAATGTAGCCAAGAAATGTTAAAGACTAAATAAAAGAGTTTGAAAGATACATGTGCAGTGGAAATCTAGTGTGTGTAGATTTTGCTTATAAATGACAGGATTTGTACTCTGAACTGATCTAGTACAGCTCTGAAATGCACCACAAGAAGTGTAACAGGGCTGAACGGTCAAGTAGCCTGAGGAAAAAAGATTATATTGAGAGACTAGCCAATCCACCTGTGCAAGATGATATACCCCAAGTCCACCTCCAGAAGAAACAAGTGAAGATTACAATGATTAAAACATGTAAAGTTCAAGAAATGTCTTTCTACTCCCTAGAATAGTTCTGTAGGAACAAAAGTTATTTGGCAATGAAGAACTCAGTCGTGTCATTAGCAAATCTAAATATAGTGGCATTAATGTAGATGATTTACACAGAATGATCTGCACCAAGTTCAAAGTGATGTAAAATTTGAAGAAAAATGTTTAATTTGGCATCATACTATAGGAGCATGAATTTACAGTGTTACTGGTTTACGGAAGTTGTAAGTTAGATGTTTTTCTTCTCTTTATATGGCTCTGTAAATAATCAGTGAAAAGAATGGTAATTTTCACTGTGCTGTAATGCTTCATCTTGCATTAAAGTAATATTTTAGTCAGCTTTCACTGCTAGTACCAAAATGGCCAATTTCCAAGGGTTTGTTCATGGTTTATGCTGTGAAAGTGTACTTTCATGTGATGTTTCTCTTACTGAAACTGTCAACGCAGTTGGGAGATCTCCATGATAATTTAATTGTCACTGTAGTTTTCACATTAAAGCAATTAGAAGCAACTTGCAGAACAAGTCAAACAGTTAGTTGTGCTTGTACAGTTTAAAGAGAAAAACATAGTTCATATTTCAGAAATGGTAATGGCTGTTGTTTAAGGGAGTGTTTGATTGCTGGTCACCACAGATGACCACTTTTTTTCTTTCTTCTTTGCTAATATAGTTATTAAACAATTTTTATAAATGCAGTCATCAGTCTTTTTCAGTTTTTAGTCACATTCTTGAAGGATGCTATGCAGTGTAAATATGTTGGAATGTATTAAACAAAATGAATACTTTGGTGCATCAGTACTAGCAAGTAGTATTGACTTGAGAATCAGTAACAGTGAAATTTAAGGTATACAAATCCATTCAGACCCTTTGCTCGAGAATTTATGTTGCTGTGCTTCCCAAAGTTTCTTCACTGTCCCTAGCTGCTACTCGGCCTTTTATCTTCAAAATAGGCAATATGATTCAGATAGTAGCCCTGTATTTTGGTCTTCACTGGAACTTGCCATTTTTATTCATAATTTGTGAACATTTAAGTTTCCTAATATGAAGAAATTCAGTGCATTACTGTCTGACAGAACTGTCTATTAACTACAGCAGACTCAGGATTTTGTCCAGGAATTTCACAGAGATTTTGCTTGTTTCAGGTGCAGAGCTACAAATACTGTCTAGGATCTTTGAAAGCATATATATCTCATTTCATAGGAGGTGACCTAATAATCTTTTTGAGGATTAGATGCAGGCTAGGGATTAATTTTGTTGAAATGGATATTGATATAGTTCAGGTTTAGAATTAGAATCCTAGATACTTGGTTTCATCATTTTCTCTTAACATATATGGCTAGCTAATGCCAGCTAATGACTTTATGACATGATTCATAAGGTGACTTCAGAAACTGTTAACAAAAACTGTTATCACCACCATGCATTCTTTGCCTTCCTGATAAAATTTAGAGTCTTTCTATGTACTCTGTTTGTTATGGGTATTTGTTAGGATATCCCAGAATTATTTATTTAAGCTGGCAAAACAAAATAGAGGGGCATAGAAAGAAATAGTGTTACTGTTCAGAATCAGTAAAAATGTTTGTCTGTTAATTGAGTTTAGCTACATTTTTAGTTCTATTGCTATGAGATATTCTGCACTGAAAAAAACACCACATTTTTTATACTTCTTGTAAACAGAAAATATGTAAGCAAAACTTAATTTGCCTGTGGTTTATATTGACACTCATCACTCATGCAGAGTAACACATGCCTTCAAGCTCCTTCTTAAAGTACACTAGATCTCTGATTAACACTGTGCTAATTTGGACACCTGCAACAGGTTTATCTTCAACTCATCTTCAGACTGTATTGACAGTCTTAACTTTATATGCAGCTGTTGTGTGTGTTGGGATGCATAAAATATTGGCAAGCATAGAGTTGTTGGAGTAAAGATGAATGATGCTTTAGAATTGTTCATAAAGGACCTATGCTTTCATCTAGAAAATGGAAAATACACGTTTTCCTGTCTGCTTAGTTGTTGAGTATAAGTAGCAAAAAAATAATGTGAAATCAGTTTCTTTCAAGTGTTTGTGTTCTCTGCTAGGAAATCCTTTTTCTTCTTCATAGTTCATACAAGCTACCACGTGCGTGTATGGGCCAATGTATGTGACATTCAGTCCTGCACCCATAGTACTGAGATGTCAAATGTTAATGTTTTCCTCTTAGATATCGCAAGTGATGTGAAATATGCACCAATAACTTTGACAGAGAAATACTTCTTTAAAATGTAGCTTACACAGTTTTGGGACAAAGCAACCCACAGAGTGGTTGCAGAGACTGCACAGACAGTTATGCTTTCTGTAATTTTTAATTGCTTTTTAAATTATGGGCTAGAAGCTGTTTGATGTATTGAAGAGGCTGAGTCTTTCTGTGGTTTGTGCACTGGTTTTGGGGCACTGGCTGAAATTCTGTAGTCCTTTCAGGAATTCCCTCAGTGAGTTTGGATTAGTCTCTTTGTGAAATGTGAGAAAGTATTAGCTAGCTAACTGCAACGAGCAGCTTGTACAGATAGAAGAGATGCCTCCATCCTCCAAGTATGAGGTATATTTAAAATCACATTTACTCACAAGCTAAATTATATGTTTGCTCTACACTAGATACTATGTTTTCACTAAAGGTTTTTGGTGAAATGTGTTGGTACACTGAGACTGGGTTAAGATACTTTGTTATTAATGTCCTTTCAACAGGAGATAGTAAACTTGCTGGTGTTCCTTTATTTTTTTTTGCTAGAGTAGATAATGTTGTGACACTGTTTCAATGCTGTTGATTTTTCTTGCAAATTACAGAATCAATGAAAACATTTCAAAGACATAAACTGTTTACTATAGAGATATATTTACTCTGCTTACCTAAATCCTAGTTTTTCCTTTGCAAAATTAATTTGGAAGTCAGTAAAATCATTTTTTATATCATCTGTAAACTAGAAAGAAAGAAAGTACCATATTTGCACAGAAAAGAGAAAAAAATAAGTGTTTCAATTATGTTATAAATGAAAATGCTTATGTCCTTTTTATTAACACATATAAACAGCTCTCTATTTCAGAGCATATTAATAATGTTGCATACTGAGAAGTTTTCTACAAAAGGATTATTTTAATCTTTGCATTTTGTTGGACACTGCCTGCACTGGTTTTGAAAACTGTTTTCTGACAAGTCAGATGAAAAGGATACTAAGAATGCAAAAATATTGGTAAAATGAAGTTGTTGAAAACACTGCATTACCCCTGGTTGTGAACTTTTAGTATTCTGATTTTCTATCAGAATAAACAAAGGTTGAAAAATTTCTAGCTCCTACTGATTATGTGCAAACTTTACCACTTAGCTATTACTGTCTGAAGTCTTGTGTGAACAATTGTACTGCAAGGCAGTTCTCTAAGTTCAGAGGTCTTTCACGTTTGCTCCCACAGAAAACTGACTGAAAGTTAATCTTTGCCAGCCCATGTTAAAACAGACCCAGTCCCTGTGTTAGGCCACATATTAGAGTTGCACCTCTTCTAAATCAAATTAAGCTTTTTCTGGGTGTATACTTTTTATACCAAGATTTTTAAACTCCTAACACTCATTACCATGAACAGAAAAAGTCACCTTACTTGGAGCACTAAGAACTGAATATGGGGTTTATAGGACATGTTATATCTGCACTACATCTACATGGCTTTGAGGAAGGAGGAATTTTGTTGATCTGCTTAGACTCATACTTGTTACTGTAGGTGCTTTTAAGCTTCTTATCTCTGAAATTCTGAAGTTAAGGAGACTTCTTTGCCCTAGTTGTAAAATTTACTGCAAGATGCCTGCTAAAAGTGCTGAACAAGACTAGCAGAGAAAACTACAAGAATACATAGTTTTGTTTGTTCTCCTCAGACTCTGTGGAAAAGCTATTGGAGAAAAATTTATTTACAAATATCTAAATAGTGGATGACAGGAGGTTGGGGCATTCCTTTTTTTCTATTGTATCTAGTCACAGGACAAGGGGTAATGGAAAGAAGCTGAAACACGAAAAGTTCCAGTTACACATAAGGAAACACTATTTTACTGGGACGGTGATAGAGCCCTGGCCCAGGCTGCCCAAGGAGGGTGTGGAGGCTCTTTCTCTAGAGGTCTTCATAACTCACCTGAACATGTTCCTGTGTAACCTGATCTAGGTGGACCTGCTTTGGTTGAGGGAGGAGGTGTACTTGATGATCTCTAAAGATCCCTTCCAACCACTACCATTCTGTGATTCTAGGTTAGGTAGAAGTTAATGTAAGTTGGAAAAAAAGGTGTAAGGAAATGAGTAAAACCTGGGGTTTATGTTTTAATCCTGGTTTAAATAAATATGTAAAAATAAACATGACAGTCTGACAGTCAGTGTTAACACACAGACTTTTTAAGATAGATGGAACCATTTGTATTACAACAACAATCAAGCATCTTGTGTATACAGCTGCAGTTTTGAAGTCAAATGGCTGGAAGAGTTAAACACCTGGAGCAAGTCTACTCAACTGCTAAGCTGGGTTTTGGCAGCAGTAGCAGCATGCAGAGAGAGTTTTTCCTCCATTATGGTTCAGTTCACTGACTACTGAATTCAAAGCTGAGAAACCAATTGAGAGTTGAAAATGCGGGAAACCTTATTTTCCTCTTCTGACTTTTAACTAAATTGACATATAAGAGGACTTGAGCTACAAGTTTTAAATACTTGCTGAACATCAAAGCCAAAAATAAAAGTATTCTTTTTTTTCCTGTAGTATAACCAGTGTCTTAACTTTGGGTTTGTTTTACTTAAAAAAACAACTATTCAAAAATTTATTATTGTATACATTTTCAATTCTTTTCCAAATGTAGACCTAAATCACACTTGTCATACTTACTAAATATTTAAAGACTTAGTGATTACTTCCAAAGTACTAAAATGTATATAATTGGATAAATAGATAAGCATAATGAAGAATTGACAAAAATATGCCTATCAAATATTGTCAATACTGTGCTGAGATGTAAACCAACTGTTTTTAATAGTTACTAGTCAATTAATGATATTTTTGTAAGAAAACAACTGAAAGTTGTAATTAGTACTTCTCAGCTTTACACAAAGAATCCCTTCCTTTGGTGATTCCACTTGTTTACTTAGTTGATGTTGTTCCTCTGAGCTAAAACTATTCTATGACAAAATATAAAGTTCACATATCAGATCTTGGGCATTTAGAGATAGCAGTGTGTATCTATGAAAGCATCTCAGATTTACCTGTACGAAAATAAATACTTATTTAAAAAGACTGGAGGTCATATATGTTTTGATAAATAGTATTCATTAACCAAATCTTTTGTATTTTCCCTATACTTGTAAAGGCAAGTCTAGACAAGGAAGAAGTCCCACGTATATTCTCAAAATAAACATAATATAAACCTACTTCCTAATTTGTTGAATATGTTTGGGAAGTTTGGAGTAGAGGTTTAGATAAACGGACTTGCAGAGAATTGAATTACAGGAAATACTCAGTTTGAAGTTTTAATTTTAGATTTTCCTCACGTTTTGATTCTGGAAGTCAGACATAAGTCAGAATATTTTTAATCTATTATCTATTGTTGGCCATGATCTTACAGTTACCTAAACAAAGTCTTAAAGCATTGTTCACAAGAACACATCAAGTGTACTGGTCGAATGAGATTTCAAAGGAACTGTTTTTTAGAGCAGTGCAATTATAGATAAATATTTTTTTCTACTTTGTTAAGCTCTATTTCATTTCTCTATAATTTCAAGTTTGATAACCCTTTCTCTTTTATTTCAAGGGATATTTTTGGTATGAAAATGTCAAAACTTAAGTCAGCCCTTCATCAGTCCTTTTTAAAGAGAAGTTTGAATTTTATTTCTAAGATAAACAGATTTGGATCTGAAAGATTTTCAACTAGCTGGTATACATTTTGGCTGAGAGTTCAAGCAATGTCTTTAATCATATTTTTGTTGATTATTTATTAGTTTCTGTGGGAAATCAAAAGAGAGACAACCTAAAATATGTCTTTCATAAGATACATCATGAATCAGACACTGTAGCAAAGAATTTCTAGGAAGTGTCTTTTATGTACTGATATGAACTGATTGAGGGATAAAATATACATCTTTAGAGTGTGTATAACATGCAAATGAAGGCTGACCCAAAAATGGAACACTCCACTATCTGGCTAAAGTGATATTTGTATTATATTACTAAATGACTATCTTTGGGAACTCTGTGAAATAGTTTTTTTGATAATTGGCAGGAACTTGTATGGGGTAGTAATATAGTTTACTAACATCCATATGTAACTATGAAACCCCAATGGGCTTGTAGCAATCACAGTATATCCTTTTGAATGGTGGTAGCCATAAACTAGCCATAGACTCGTACTCACACTAACTGGAAGAAACGTAGTATCTTATTGTAGAAGATAACAATCTGCTGTGCCTTTTATTGCATACGTCAGCATTAGAAACAAAACAATTATTTGAAAATGGAAGCAATTATGTAAAAGTAGTTCTGGATTTTGATTCTTCTGCCATTCTAAGGCTTTTACAGATTTCATTCAGGAAGCTCTGTAGACAGTGAGAAGCATCATTTTGTGATGTTAGGAATAAGAAGCATTTAACTGGTTTCTAGCTGTCAGTTCATGTCTCTGAGTGAGCTTTTCCAGCTTCTTCAGCTTGCAGGGGATTTCAGTCTGCTTCTCCCTTCATTCCATTCCCCAATCCTTTTGCATGCATGTTATCTAGGTTTCCTACTTCTCTAGGAACAGTGTAGCTGTCATCAGGGATGTAAATTTTTACTGCAATAATTTGTTCATACTAACAGAGAAGACAGATTGTCCATCATCAAATGCCATAGCAGGATGCTGCTGGCTGCCTAACAGATGAAAATACACACACCTCTCCCCAAGAATACTACGGAAAAAAATAAATGGGCAAGAAGATTCATGCCAAATTTTGTAGTGGAATTTGAATATTCTTCTAAAATATATTGACACTTTAATGAAAGCAATTTAAGCATTGAATTTAATCATTCAAATGAATTGTTTTTATCAGCTTTGTTTTCAGTTTGAGTGGCAAGTACATTTTTCTTTATGTATATCAGTGTGGGAGTATCCTCCTCCTCCCTTCTAGAAAAAAAGAAAGGGAAAAAAACCCATAAAAATACCCACCATACCACAGGGTGAAAGATTTTAATAAATAAGATAACATTTTCTTTATTTTGGCTTGAAAAGCAAACAAATGTTTTATAAGAAGAATATCTTTTGTCTGAAAAATATGTTGAGGGTTGGTTTTTTGCAAAAATCATTGTGCATAGGGGAAAAAGCAATTATTTCATTTAATTCTTTCTTTTGGAGATTTCTGAAAGGCAGAGTGCTGGAGTATTAAATCAGAGGTTTATTCCTATATTTGGAACTGGGTGGTATTTGACAGTCTAAATATCAGTACTGCCAAATATAATATGATTCACACACCGCTAATAGTTTCTACTTAGCCATATGTGAGATTTTATAAGTGTCTATGGAAATGGTGCGATACTCATTTTTTGGGAATGATATAAATATGCAAACACAAACTGTTTTCCCATTCTGTATCCTAAGGCAAGATCTCCACATAAGAGCAAGTACAAGCCACTAGCCAAAATACAGCATAATTTTTTTCATTGAGAACTGATATCATCTTCCTTGTAGAAGTTCTGTCTTATCTAAACAGTGAACTCCAGTACCTTGTGCTACATTTTCGTCCAGTGAGCCAAATACTTGAGGAAAGAATCAACGGTTTATTATTGTTTTCATTGGAATTAAATTAAATACAGACTTTCAAATTAGTTTGATCACTCAGCCCTCCATTTGCACATCTTTGTGAAGAAGCACAGAGATGATACTGCAGTTTATTTCACTTGTATCTCAAAGATAGAGCAAAGCCTATTGTGTTTTCCCCTCAGATTTTTCATAAGTGCTTTTTTTCTTTATTGATGTTAAGTGATTTAAGGACACCTGGGAGCAAGGATTTTTATATATTTTTTTAATAGTCATTATTTAGTTTCTAGATGTATCGGTGAGGAAACAAAGATTACCTTGTTCATAAGGGAATTGGTGCCCCAGGTTAATGTCCAGGTGTTCTTTCAACTGATGTCTGAGACTAATTTCTTCCTGGCCCTCTGGTAACCAGCTGAAGCAGGAGACCAGCTGGTATATCTTCACTCTTGCATACCAACATCTTTCACTGATTCACAGATTTCCTTATATCCTCAGTACTTCCTCTACTGCTTAACAATCTTTGAACAGTAGTTTGAAGATAACTGGTGTTATGCTTTGCAATGGCTGCATCTGAATCAAGGAATTAATGACTTCTTTTTAAAAAAGAAAGCTTGTAATGCCTCTTTCAAGCATCATTTGTCAATAGGTCATAAATGTGAGAACCCATCAAAGGTTTACTAAAGAAATGCTTAACACTGAATATTATCTGGTTTAAATCTTAGGAGCTGGGATGGCATTTCAGCAGATAATGCTATAAAGAAGAGTTCCTAATATTTTTAATTAAAAGGTTTCGTTTCTTGTATTCACACCCCCCCCCTCGACTTGCTACCACCCATCAAAGGTCACAATTTCAGTTACTTTTTGCCTACTATACATAGACATAACTATGTCAATCTAAAAATATACTGATCAACGGAGGCTTCTGATGTTTCTTTATGGCATTCTGAACTTTATGATGCCTATGTTATGTATTTATTTTCCAAGCATCCATGCAAGGTTTACAGACCTTTTGTATTCACCACTTGGTGTATGGCCTAGCTGAACAAGGGAGGTAGTAAACATAAGGTGGAAGCAGGCAAGGGGACAGCAAAGAGGCAGCCATCAATTTCAGTAAGAATTTACTTAGCCTGAGGGTACACCCAAAGCAGAAGATTGAGAATTTAACTTTCTTGAGGGAAAAGATGACAAAGTGATCTCTGCAGGTGCTGTTATCTGTGAAGCAGGAAGAAAGCAAGTTCATTATATATATTGTAGGGAGTACACAGCAGAGAGAAAAAGAAATTTATTGTGATATAGTAAATATCAGTTTAAGGAAATAAACCCTAAAGACTATTCTTAGGTAAAAACAGTAAGTTAATGAGAGATTGAGGCTTAAGTCTGAAGTATAATAGCTTCAGTCTTTGCATATGAGCCAGGATAAAACTTTGCAGTTCAAAGTGCTTCTTATTACTGCTGTAGGTGTATTAGCATGCTGTTACTTGTTTGCATGTAACAGAGTCATATTGTGAAAAAATAGTTGGACACTTGGACCAAGTAACTGAATTCAGAGCAAGTAACATGTAACTGTATCAGTTAGGAAGACTGATAATTATGATGTGGAAAGAGAATGAAGTCCTTAGTCACCAGAATGATTTTGCAAGCGCTCCAGTGAAGAGCAGGGCGTTTGTCCAACTGGCCATGCAAGTGTCTATAGTTGGTGACTTGGTTCCTCAGACTCTTTCATTTGGACTCCTATTAATCTTTCCTAAACTGTTAATCGCTGTTAGAAAACTCCTGCCTTTTATTCAGACCTAGCTGGAGTTCAGTAGTTGTGAAGCTAGTCTAAGACAACTCGTAAAAGGCTCAACAGAAACAGTTCCTTAATGGGAAGTAATTTTCCAATCAATATAGAACTGTAGCAATACACTGATGTAGCTTAGGACATACTGTTGCCTTATAAGAATGCCTAATTGTGTAGTTTTCGTGGTATCTAGCAGAGGAACAATTTTGAATAGTTTCTAAGGTCTTATGACTGAAATTTAAAATCAAGATGATACAATATAATGAAAATGGAGACATGCTGCATTAGTATAATTATATCTCTCTAATTTTAGATATTTATGTAACAATACTCCAAAGGTCAAATATAGTTATGTGCTTTTATTCCAGTTGGTCTATTCAAGAAAAACTAGTTCTTCAGTAGTTCTAGGAATACCTTACCTGTCAAGTGATAAACAAACTTTCAGAGCATTTCAGTTTAACTTTCTGACTTTTTTTTTTCTT
The DNA here is from genome assembly GCA_013401255.1 of Urocolius indicus. Lineage (NCBI taxonomy): Eukaryota > Metazoa > Chordata > Aves > Coliiformes > Coliidae > Urocolius > Urocolius indicus. The sequence goes on along the minus strand of WBNH01008946.1, from coordinate 290,868 downwards.
AATCTCTTAAAATATTTCACTCCTGGTTTTCTTATGGTACCTCATGGAATCTCTCATATTCTTGAGAAGAAAATCAAAAGCTACTTCTAGGTGAAAGTTTATGTTGGAAAAACATATTTTTAAAACTCACCTGTACCTGTGTTTTAAATTAAAGGCCTGGGGAAGGGACACTGTCTGCTAGGTGTCTCTCTTAACATATGGGCTGAATTACTCAGCAAAGAATTGAAGTACACTGTTTCAGATTGGTTACGGTGGTAAAAACTGCCTTGACTGCTCTGCAGAAGAGGGATGGATAAAACACTCTTTGAACAGTCAAGATCTTTTTAAAAATGTCAGTGCAGAGGGCTTGCATTTGTATTTAGCTTTCTAGACCTGCCTCTTGACCTTCTAATTACTTGATTTGAAACAGCACTGAGGGTATAATAAAACTGGAGGTTGTCTCTCGTTTGCTTTATCATAAATTAAAGCTGTTAGTTTGGTGAGGTGAAAGTAAAGGCAGAGTGTTCATTACTGCTCAAGTGACGGCTTGTCAATAGCACTGCCTTTTAGTTTGTTCTAGTCAGCACTTGCTGTGCATTTTGTTGGACCACTGGGAAATAAATACAACAAGATTATACATTTGGAATACCACAAGAGTTCATGAAGGGAAAAAAAAAACCCCAAATGATAAATTATACACTTGGTAGAAAGTGACATGCTATCTTGTGCTATTAACAACCAGAGATAATTGCAGTGAATTGTAATTGCAGTTTGCAACTTACAGTACAGTGTGTCCAACATCAATCTTAATAGTGAACAAAGCAATTTATATTAAAAGTTAATTCACTTGGTAAGTTTTGTCTGTATACAAGGGAGCTAACAGATGTAGCTTTTCAGAAAGTTCAAAGGCATTTAGAACATGGACAGAAATGCTAATGTAGTAAGCCTTAGAGAAATATTGCATTACTACTTATAATGAAAACAAATGTATGTCATTATATCCCAGTTTGTGTTTATTTAATAAACTATACCGTTTTATATGTTGAAGAAACTGTGTTTCTGAATGTAACAAAACCACATTTTTGATCATAGATTACACAGGAATAGCAATTATAGATGTATGGAGCAAATGGCATCTAGATTTCCATGTATTTGAGCATGTATTTAACTTAATCACTTCATGAGTGTTAAAAGGAGTGTGTATGTGTGTGTATGTGTTTATATAGATATATTATTGGAACTTTTAAATCTGAAATTATTTACAAGTCCCAAGGGTATTTTTCTACATTGCCTGGGTGTAATTACTTTAGATTTTGAGTGATATCTTTAATCTGGTTTAATTAAAATGAAACTTTCTTATGTGAAAGCCTGTCATTCCTCTTAATGGCGATGCTAATCGCACTTTCACTGACCACCTAATGATGCCCTCCTGTGTGGAAGATACTCTGCCAATCACTGGCTTCTGTGGGCTACATTACTTCACGCTTTCTTCAACAGGTATTACCATTTTCTCAATGTTGTGGTCAATCCTTGGTGCTCCTCGGATGACAGAGAATTCTTTGAACTGCAGAGTCATGATCTAAACACTTACTGTTCTGCTATGGGGTTTGCTGTGGGCTGCATTTGTGAGTGATACGGTTTGAAAAAGCTGAGTGAAAGTGCTGATTTTTTGGGTACTTATTCGTCAAAGTATGAAAATCTCCAAATTAAAACATACTTAGATTTGCCTAATTTAAAAATTGGTACCTTATTTGGAACAGTGAAAAGACTGAAGGAGAAGAGGCCTGAGGTAGAGGTTTTATTTACTGTATCATCTTACATATTCAGACCTCATTGAAAGCAATCATCCTACAGAAAGCAATATCATTCTTCATTTTGTACCATCATGCTCTTTCATAAACATCTTATGAGAGAGTTCATCTAGTGTGAACTACTGTAGTTCTATTAAATTCATTACAACAAATACATTAACACTAGCTAATGGTTGATCCTTAACAGGAGTTTGAGGAGCAGCTGAAAAGCTGAACTGAGGCTATTTTTCTTCTTTATGACATTATTTTCATTGGGTAGGTATGAATGTGCATTTCCAATAAACTTGCTTAGATATATGGCATGGATCATTACTTGTCTCTGTGGAAGGAGATGCAGAGTTGCACTAAACTTCGTACCTATTATGCAGTATGCCAATGCCCTTCAGCCAGGTTTTTGGTATAGGCTTCAATAAAGATTTATCCTATTAAAAAGTATAATCTTAACTGGTTTGATAATTAGTGTAGTAATGTGGAGACAAACTAGCAATATTTAGCAGCAGACTTTCACATTTGATGGTAAATACTGGGCTGGAATTTTTATACTGGGATATAGAAGATAAAAATCTTCCATTTTTTCTGGTAGTTCATTTTCTTATGTAAAAAAATTTCTTGTATCTGACATATCTGACATAGACTGGAAAGATATGTTGAGAAACGTTACATATAGTTTTCCATTTGTTTTATCAAAAGGCATCTATAAAATCTGTAAATCTAAAGGGCTTTTTGACAGCCAATCATTCTGGATGTACAGTATTCAATTCTAATTGTGCTTATTTTGTTTATTTTTCCATAGATAAAGGTGACATTATTAAAAGATATCTAAAGTTATCTATTTTACCTGTTTCTATCAGGTACAAACCTCTCTGCATATGTGATTATGCTAACTAACTAGTGTCATTAATTTTACAGAGAAGGGAATGTGGTGCTTCCTGTGTGTTTTTATGTGACATAATAGAAATCGAGTTTTTCTCTGGTTTTCTCCTTAGCTATGTAACTATAGTTCATGTTCCATGCGTTACTCTTATGAGAACACCTAACCAAAAAACCCCAAACCAAATTAATCCTGAAGTTTTTGAATACTCTATAACCAATTTGACACTGCTGCAAAACAGAGGGCAGTTGGACACAGTAGATGCACAGCACTGTTGCTTCTGGCAGTGGGGAGCAACTGCCTTTGGAGGTGGGCAGGGAGCCATGGGGATAAGCACAGGAGTGGTGATATTAGTTTAAACCAAGGATCCATCAAACTCTGCCTGTTCTTTCTCCAAGAGAGCCATTTGCAGATACACTGGCCATAAGAAAAGGGTATAAATCGTACTTGTAAGTATGAATGGAAAGGATTGTTTTCTATTATGACAAGTGTCCCAGTGTATGCAGTGCTGTGTCTATGCTGTGTATAAGCTGGGTGTACTGAGGTAGATGTGTCATAGCTCATGTATCTGGGAAGTGTGGAGGAATGGCTGGAAGGTGGCTTCTTTTGCTCTCCTCCCGATTACACTAGCCACAGCAGTTTACACTAGCCATAATAGTGGTTTGTGAGGCTGGGTAGCTTCAAGTACAAGATGTCATGCTCTGCTCTGGAGTAGGATTGTCTTGCAGAAGAAAGAATGGGAAAACACAAAGATTCCAGTTTTTTAACCACTCAGCAATTCACATCTTCTATTGAACAATTTCATTAAAGGAGACAGGTTTTCACAGGAGTTCAAGTACTATGGATGTATTTACTCTGCTTCTATATAAATTCCAGAAAAAGGTGTGCCCATCTTTTTCTCCAGGCACTCTTTGAGAAATGTCAAAAGTGCAATTACACAAATAGAGTACGTGAGACCCTCAGTTCACCCAGTAATTAACATAAATCATCATCTGGCAACAAATCTGATTCCTGTTCTTTATCATCTCCCACCACAGACATCCAAATTATTAAGCTGTTAGTAACTCCCCTCCTGCAACAGAATTATTCTTTTCACACAGGTATATCTAAAGAAAAAATGCTGAATATTAGTCTCATGAGTCAGATGTGTCTTAGTACTACCCTTTGATTGCATAAATGATGTCACTTTGTCACTTTAATTACTATGTTTAGGGTTAATTTGCTGTATGCTTAGCATCTACTACAGAGAGCAAGTTCCAAAGAACTAATGAAAGAAACCTAGCGTCAGGAATTTATTAGTAATGAAGATGTACAGTATGAGGAAAGAATTCTACAAACTGCTATAATGGAGGATGCCACAAAACACCTTTAATCTAATTGAAATGGAAGTAATTTACAGTTGTCCTGAAATAGAAAAGTGTAAGTAACAGAAGGATTCAGTGCGACATCCTCAGGACTTCTTCGAAACTGAAATATATTAAGGATAAGGAGAAGAACAGAAAGCAGAAGACATATAGCAAAGGTTAAATTGAAGACTTATATAAAAAGGACAAAGGTCAGAAAACACACATGCAGGATGATCTGCTTCTAGGAAAGAGGACTAGAGAAAGAAAGGCTTTAAAAGAGATCTTTGTACAAAAGAAACATTAATTAAACTGCAAAGCCACTGATTCATAAAATGGAGTAAGAAAGGAGAAAGAATCTAAGGAACTTCACATTTATCAACAGATTTTGAAATAAATAATTCTTTAATTTTTTTTCCTTAGTTTTTAACAGAACTGTAGTAAAAACTATGTTAGATGACTGTGAGGCAGCAGTTGAATCAGTCAAACACATAATAATCAAATCTATATGACATGCATTTTGTAATCAGGAAGGATTTCAGTAGCATCCCCTTTTTAAATATTAGGATACTAGGACTAGGTGAGGTGTACAAGTGTAGCTTGGAATTAAAAGCAGTAAGTGTAGATAGTTGTAAAGTCTAAGTTCATATTCTGTCTTTCCAATATTCAGAGAATTGGTGTGCGTTCAGGGAAACAATTGCACATTTTGGTACAAATTCAGTACCTTCTAAAATACAGTTTTGTATTTGTATTTTCTGTTCGCCAATACAAACATCATTGTGTTAGTTCTTCTGTATGACTTTTTGACAGTAGATCTCTGAATAATTTACAAAGAGGTAAATAATATTATCGTTTGGGAACCTACTGAACAGGGAAATGCAACAACTTCTCCAAAGTGACTTTAAAGCATCATGGTGTGTTATTTTGTTTAACTTTTTACAGTTTTTTCTTTCAAGCAGTAAAATCAACCTTCTGATATTTGGATAGCATGCAATGTAATGTAAATGAAAAATGGGTGCTAGAAGACACAGTATGAAAACGATTTGCCAGAAACATTTAGCCTGTTGATACCAAATTTAGGATGTATTCCAAAACAATGAGGTTCTTGTAAAGAATTTTAATAAGATCTTCTTCAAACTTGAACCTAATTCTTGAGGGTAGGGGAGAAGAGTGAGAATCGATTTCTGCTGGGAAATTTATTTTGTTTTGGTGAAATAATTGTTGAAGCTGTATTTCTAGTTCCTGTGAGTTTTAGGAGGGAGAACAAGTCTAGCTCTGGTTACATCAAGACAAATCAAACCACACCAGGAAACCAGTTCTTCCACCACTATAGTCTGGGAAAACAAGATCCAGCCTGAATACTTGGTGTGGTGACTGTGCTAGGAAGAAGCAGGAACAATTCTGGTAAAGTAGTGAAAACAAGAATTTTGGTTTGGGTTTGTTTTTTTTTTTTTTGTGCTTTGTGAAATACGTAAAAGTGGTGAATTTATTGAGAGCTAAGGTATTTACTGCAGGGCATTTGTTTTGCAGGATCACGAGTACCTCTCTGATTTTAGGCATTATAAGAGATGTCAGCAGGGTTTTGTTTTTTCCAAGTGTACATGTAGAATGTTTAAACAAAGAAAAGTGTAGGTTATTAAATAAAGTTTCAACACTTCTTGCTCAAAATATTTGCAGCAAGTTCTATGAAGTAGAAAATGAAGGGAATGTGCGTGCAATTTTTCTTTAGCCTTTTTGCAATGCAACAGGGCAATCGATACAAATCTTTGCAGTAATCATATATTGATTTTCCTAGAATATAACTCCATTTAAAGCATTTTTATCCCCAGGAGTGAAAGCATTGGAGGCTATCAAAGGAGGAAGTAGCTTTCCTTGACCCCATCTGCAGTTCACATTGATTAACAGAGCCTAGGTAAAATAAATAAATATGTGTGAGAGAGAAGAAAGAAAAAAGAGTCACAGAAAGGTTAATACTAGCTGGGGAGAAACATAATTATAGTGCATTAGGGTTTTTTTTTAAATTATTAGGTCAGGATAAGCTAACAAGTGACTTAGAGAAAGTGAATTGTTCATTAAGCCAGTGCTGAATATTACAATAACTATTTTTCACTGACTGTGCTGCAAATTCAAGTAATGGGGAGCTTTCTAATGGTCTGCCCGTGTGCACAGGCAGGTACCAGGACAGCAAGATTCAGTTGAAACAGGCAGGTTTTCAGTTTGCTCTGTAAAAGAAGGTCTGCAGGGCCTAATTCATAGTGACTATGCTAAGGTGGCATTGAAAGAAGATTGATGATTCCATAACACTGTATTTTCATTAATTGCAAAAAATGCCATTGTTGTAGGTAGTTTTTAAAAGTTGAAGAAACATGGTAGGTTTGTTTTATTATTGAATTTATGACAAATTATAAACAAGGCAAGATACTCTTTTTATATCTTTTTAGTAACACTGAAGCAAGCCCCTTCTCCTAATATAATGTGTTAATTTTCAAATTGCAACCACTCATTTCATTCATTGGAAGTGCAAAGTAGATGATATTACATCTCGTGCAAGTGTGAGGTTCTGTAGTGTGTTACTTCTACACAGACAGTGAAACCAATGTGATGGAATAGGTGAAGCCCATATACCATAATGTTGGAATCAGATGTTTCCTCAAAGCCAGGGATATTTGATTTCCTGGTTCATCCTAGATGCCATAAAACTTCCTACAGCTCATCCTCTACAGCATTCAGTTCCGTACTTTCAGTCTGGCAGCTTTACCTGCTCTCCTGACATTTACTTCTGTGATTTCCTGGTCCTTATCGTCCTTTTCCTATGTTTCTCTGGCTGAAGCTGAGTTCTCACAGATCAGTCTTTATTAAATTAAAAGGTGCGTGTAGCCTCATTATCTTTCTCAGTGTGTTGTGCTTGATACTGTTTATTTTACCAGCAGCTTCAGAGCTTTTTTGCTTCAGGCAAAGCAGCTACTACACATTGTCAGATAAAGTACCTTATCTGTCAGCAGCACTCTTGTGAATTAATCATAATTCAATAGGTTTACTAATCAAGATTTGAGATGAATGTTTTGATAGAGCAATCAGATTTGTCTAATCTATCATTACTTGACAGTTGCTTTAGGCAGAGTGCTAAGTTGGCATTAGTACCTGGTTTTGATCAGTTTGGCATGGCCCCACCAGTCAGTAGCATCAGTTATTGCAGCAATGGACTTCTGCATAGATACTCATTATAGTTCTTTTTCAGTTTCAAGAGAGGCTGGAGTGAAGCTGAGATCAAGCAGCTCCCACCTATCCAGTAACACATGACCGAGAACTTTTCGAATCACTTTGTAATTTTCACAAACAACAAAAGTAGCTTGTTGACAAATCTGAGACATGATTTATGGTAGCATATACAAACATTGCTCAGAACTGAAAGGGTCACTGGAATAGCAAGGAGATAAACTTAATATATTGTTAAGTGTTGCTAATTATGAATCCAGTCACGTCTGATGTCACTAAAATTTGTTCTCTTATTTTGCCCAGTTAAACATTCTTGGGGGTAATTTACAACATAGCTTGCAGCAGTTTGCTCAATTTGAAAGTATAAATGAAAGCTTTCATTGTATATTGACATATTTTTCTTGTTAAGCAATGTTTAAAGTACTGATACAAGGTGCTGTAATAGTGGGTTAGACTGCAATTGCAAGTTTGGTACATTGTAGTCAATAATACATTAGTGTGGGAAAATGAAGGAGAGAATTGATGTTGTGTGTTGGGTTTTTTTACCACGGGTGGAGTCTTGTCTTCATGTAGAAGACAAAAAAATCTTCAAGCTTTAGTGGCTAAAAATAGACCTTTATTCCCACTTAATTTAATTTTAGGCTATGTGTCAGTGGTATGAATACACTATGTGTACAGATCTCTAGTTTCATCATCAACATGTATTCTTTCTGTCATGCTAATCTTATAGTACTTTTGATTTTTGGGATCAGATAGTGTTTACGTGTTAATGTAATGATAAGTCCCCTGTGGGCTATCCTCTGTACAGGCAGTGATTACAGGTGATGCTTGTTTTGTACAACAGGCTATCATGATAGTTATATACCGTTTAAATTCTGCTGGAGCCCTTAACACAGAGCTAAAACTGATCCCTTACCAGCAGGATGTAAACGCTTCTGCCTGTGTACAGCTTCTCTCTTAATAATTTTAAAATTTGAAATATATTAGGTAAAAGAAGAAACCAAAAAGCACCACTTCTCATATAGATAGTCACTCCTAAGCTCAAATCTCAAAAGTGGGCACATGTAACATTTTATGTAGCAGAAATTATCATCCAAATGCCTTTATTGTTGCAGTTATGAAGAGTTTAGTACAGTGTAGTGTTAACTTGCTATGCTATCGACAACAAGATGGACTAGGAAATACAGGATCATTTAGTGATGAGCTCAGAAAACCATAGTATAAATATTTGTGTTCACTTGAGGTTAAATAAGCAATCATAATGCTAGATCCTTGTGGCCATGCTTTAGTTGCTTTCCTGGAGTTGTCTTATCAGCTCAAAAGCTCATTAACTTCCAGTATGCCTACAGAGATGCTTTTTGAAGTCCTAAAGCAAATACTTGTTGAAAACTGCTATGGAGTAAAGACGCCAGTAGCATTAAACATTCAAGAGTATCCGCAGATGAACTGATTCAGAGTGTAATGCTCATCTGATCTGTATTGAATCTGCTGCGTTCTGTGAGGACAGTGATACTTTCCTAGTTAATTTCAACACAAGTGAAAGGCTTTCAGTATCTTGTGCATGTCAGAGAGAGTTTTTGTTTGCCATCTGGTAATGCAACAGTGGCTAGTTACTCCTGTGCAAAGAAAAATGTACTTCTAATTTTACCTTTACTTTTTAAAAGCATAGCCTGGCAGACTAAACCAAAAAAAAAAAAAAAAAAAGGCAAACCCACCTTTTAATGACTTCTGTCTTAAGAAGAATTTTTGCGTTTTTGCCAATCACTACACTACTCTACTAAAAGCCAAAGTGAATATTATTTGTACTCACTGCTTATAAAATACTGTAGACCTGTTTCTATGGAGTGATGAGAATTACATTGACTTTGCCACCACAGGATTCCTTCTAATATTCTGTCAGCAGTCTCATGCCCTGCCTTTACTGCTGTGCTTGAATCCTATCTCTCCATAACATTTAAAACGAGTAATGAAAGGGCATCTTTTTCAATATCAAACTACTTTATTGTTTCATTTGTACACTGAAATGGTGTTGATTACTTTGTGAGTTCTCTCTACTTGGTAAACTAGGCAAGATTTTTTCTGTACAAATCTAGATGAGGAAAGTTTTTTGATGATCAATGAAGTACTGTGTATGTAAAGCAGTTGATTACATTTCCTTGCTTCCTCCATCAAATTCTGCAAGTTAAAAATCTCATTCTGAGGTTCTCCACTCACTCAAAACCCTGCTGCCTTGACAGCCACCTTTGACTTCATTTTCTTCCTGATAAAATCTATCATGACACGCAACAGTGCCTTGCTTATGTGAGATGAATGATGGTCCTGCATGCTTACTACAATAACATGAGATTAACATAGATCAAGGATTTGCTAGAGTTATTAAGAGGAGGCAGCCTCCACATACTTAATTCATCTGGATTTTTTTCCCCTTTTGCTAGTTAACATATCAAACTAATAAATAGCAATGAGTCATTCTGTTGTTTTTTTTTTCTTTAGAGTGCTAATAAAAGTATTTGAGTTGACAGTTTTATAATGGTGAGGAGATAAAAAATGTTCTTGGTAAAAAGATGCTCCATGTGAATACTTGTATGCATTTCTGTTCACATGGTCACATATATAACACCTGTGGGATCCCTCAGGCAATCCAGTCACTCATTTTTCCTGCCAATTTGCTTGCTTCATTTTGATCTATGTTTGCTATCATTTGTCAACTGACACCTTTAGCATGTTTTCACATCAGTTGTTTTGAGAATGTGAATGCTGATAATTACATCAGTACTGCCCCATTGCAGAAGGATAGACTAGGCAGTCACCTGGGACAGGTTTTTAATAGATATTTAACAGTTATTAATTCCTTATTTTCATGTGTTGTGAAATTTCAGGTTGTTTATCTGTTTTTCTCTTTGCAGATTTGTAAGCATTAGCTACAACTCCTCTATTAAGTACAAGTCCTCTTGGCTTCAGTATTGGGGCCTGGTGGTTGCTTTCCCCAGTTGTATGTGTCTTGCCTCCCGTCATTTAGGTGTCAAAGACCTACTGAATAGTCTCAGATTTCCTATGCCTCAGTTGTTCTACAACCTCCTTTGCTTAGAACAGAATTCCCAAGAGTTTGTGCATGCACATGATCACCATATGTGCTTTACCAAACTTCCATGGCAGATCAATCTACCTTTATCATGACTTAAAGATATCCCTTTGCACAAGATATGCCAGAAAACTCTGCCAAAGTTAATTTTCATTTTAGCTTGCTGAGATGTAGTTTTCTTCCCCAAACCTCATGCTTTGAGAATGGAAGCATTTGATTCAAGGAGTAACTTGTCTTTCTGTGTGCACAGGACTAAACATTTCACCCAACTATTGTCTGTGATCTGAAGACATCGCGAAATAAGCCAGAAACTTATTGAAAGAGAATCATGTCATCTTAACAGAAACACACTTCATATCTGTAACCAGTAGGTGAAGCTCCATAACACAAATCTTAAATAAACCAAGAATTGTTCCAGTAGTGTTAAACAGTGCTACCATTTTCAAAGAGACTTACCCCAAAGGGATTATTACCACAATTTTCCAAGTCTTTAATTTATTACGTGCCCCATGTTTTACTACCTTTCCCAGATTTTAGTTATCTCAGCCCCACTTTTGAGTGCTGAAAGGTCAAAAGGTGCACTGCAAAGACTGTGAGTGTAAAGGCACATCAAATACTAAAATGTTTAGACTATTTGAAATCAAGGAATAAAATATCAATCTGTTTATTCTCAAGTGCTGGTACATATTTTAGAATCCAACATAAAACCTCTTTAAATGTTATAGTGCGTAATTAACATGTACATTTTATCTATGCCTTTTTTCCTAAATGTCAGGAACAGGATTTACTGGGAGTTCAATATGGGTGTTGAAGCAAAACGTCTATTGGGTTTTCATCCTGAAACCTAAATAGATGAAGTGTGGGATGTGTTGGAGGGGGTGTTGTTGTTCTTTTCTTTTTTATTAAAATTTCTTTTTTAGTATGTTTCCCACAAGGAGAGAAAGTAATGAAGTATTCACAACAACAAAAATGCATCTTCATGTGCAATCTGCAAACATCTAGATGTACACGTTCTAGTCAATATATATCTTATGTTTACGTAGCACCTTTTATCCCAAAGGATCCCAAAGTACTTTAGAAAACTCTTAACATATGTTGGATCATCTGTTATACCCACTAGAGTATTAGCACCTGTGGTTTAGAACACAGTGACCTTTTAAAGAAGTAAAAATCTTTTTATAAATATAGATACAAAAGACTATAAGTGTCCAAGTCTCAACTGTTATTAAATTCTTTCCATTGATTTTGATTGGTACACGTGAAAAAATCAGGAAGTATCACTATTTTATTTGGCATTTTCCCTGCCTTCAAAAAAATCTTCAGTTTTATGGAACCACTTGTAGACTACTTAATGATTTCAGATCCTAAAGTGGCACTTTAAGCCATTTCAGTTTAACTTCACTTACACATACCTAAACCAAATAATACTTTCTATTGTAAATGAGTAGGACTTGCATTAGTGAAGAAACTGGAGTTCAAGTAGGAGTAGAGTGGAGGCTGATATATTGAAGAAAAATATGTCTAGAATATTAAGGTCCAATCTTACCTGTATTGGTAATGAAGAGAGATTGTGGTGGCAGCTTAGAATAAATCATTTTTTTAAGTTAATGTGTTTAAAATATGTTATCAGTCTATTTTTATCTGTATAGGTGTAGTTCATGGTGATATGCATGAGAAATCCTTCCAAGTTGTAGAGGGCAAGAAAATGGAAATAGTTCCATATTAACCTCGACACATTCCTTGTTTCACTTCTATGTGCCAAAGGTCCTGGACAGATCCTAGTTAGACTTATTTTTTTCTCTTCTGTTGCTATTTTTGGATTGATCTAACTTTGAAAAAGACAGATGCCCAAGGCTATACCCCTGAATGCACATGAAAACTACTGTAGCAAGGTGTATGACTCTGAAGTTCACCTGTACAACTTAACAGCTGCTGATTTTCATCCGAAAGCAGAGATGCCCACTGCTGAGAGTGCAGCCAGGGAAATCTGACAATCTCACTTGCAAGTTGTGACATTTCTCATGTAAATTGCTCACGAGCCAAAGCTGTGGTCTTTTAAAAAGATCTGCTCCTCAAAGTTTTTATTTACAGCGTCCAGCTCCTTTGTGTGGGTTGGTGCTAGACCCTGCAGGGTTGTGCAGCTGCAGAGCTGCTGCTGCTGCTGTTAATTCCTGCTGGCGTGAAGACAAGGGCAACAGTTAGCATGTCCAGAGAGAAGTGACTTAGAAGCACAGGCAGTACTGATACCAGTGGCTTTATTAGGAGCATGAAACAGACCAAAGTGGTTTTGTCTGTCTTATGGGTATCTGTACCTCATAGCATCTGGTAAAGTCTGATAGACCCTTCTAAACTGGGAGTGGCACTGACACGATGAATGGGTTTGGGATTTTGTTTGGTATATGAATATTTCCAGTCATGGCTGCTGTGTGTAAAATATTTCATAATTCTCAGGCATAATAAGTATTGGAATATGTTGTAGTAGATAAAAAAATCATCTTTAGCATTATCATTCAATAATAATACAAGTGGTGTTAATTCTTTTGTAGAAAAAAATGTGCTTATATCCTTTTTCAAGAACATGCGACCTTGAAGAATTCTGATAATACATACATACATTACCATTCCTTAAAATGTGTTTCACTTTAATTATTTTGTCGTAATAACCAGGAAGAGACCTGAAAAATACTCTTCTCAAAGCTAAGCGGGTTCATCTTAACTTTGAGAAATTTGTTCCACACAGCAACAGTAGCCAACCCATGAACATTTTGAGCTCCTGAGAGACATTTCAGTGGAAGAGTTTCTGATGTGAAGTTTTTTGTTACGTGGCAACAACTATTTTTTGTGGTTGCATGAGTGAGTTTAATTTTTATAATTAAGATACTTTTATTAACTTGTTTCATTTGAGTAAAAATGTCAGCAGCATTGTTTACATTTAGACCTGTTTCAGTCTAAAGTAAGCAGTAAATATTTTTTTAATGAATTAATCTGTTGTTAAAGGAGCATACAAGTTAATTTATTTCTTAACCTGTGGACTGTCTTGCTAATATTTGCTATCATTTTGTAGCATGAGTGACAAAGTATCTAGGAACTTTAAATCTGGAAAATCATGTTAGCACTCTAATGTGATCTTTTAAAATAAATATTTGGCTGGGGAATGTTTTTCATCTTCCATACTCAATATCCCTTCCTCAAAATCCCTTCCAAAGAGAAGAAGTTTTAAATCATTATTAGTCTTGATGGATGAATGTGTTTTAGTTGCCTTTGCTGCCCCTGGATCACATAGAATTACAGAATGGTGGGGTTTGGAAGGGACCTGTAGAGATCATCCAGTCCAGCTCCCAGCTGAAGCAGATTCCCCTTGATCAGGTCACACAGCAACGTGTCTAGACTGGTTGGGAAACCTCTAGAGAAAGACACTCCACACCCTCCCTGGCAGCCTGTGCCAGGGCTCCCTCACCCTCACAGCAAAGATGCTTTTCCTCACGTTCAAGTGGAACTTCCTGTGTTCCAGTTGGTGCCCATTACCCCTTGTCCTGTCTTTGTGTGTGCACTACAGAAAATAGACTGGCCCCATCTTTTCAACATCTGCCGTTTAGGTATTTATAAATGTTGATTATGTGTCCTCTCTCTCTGGATGTGGTGACGGGGAGGGGAGTGGGGGATGTGGAAGCGGAATAAATGCTTAGTGTTATATAGAATGTAAAGACCAGACTAAGAAAAGTTGCCACTCTTTTTTTTTTGTCTAAATTCTACTCCTTACAAAAGCAGATGGCTGAAAAATAAGCCATTACTATGATAAATAATTAGAGAAATACCTGTAACTATGTTTTATCTAATTTATTGATTTCATGCAAATTACTGGCTTTTGTGTTGATGTTTTTAGTAGGACTGGGTGCGTCTCATAAGAAATTAATATGCTATGGAAGATATCCAAAACTTAGAGAATGAATTTTTTCCCCCCTAAAACTAGTTAAAATAAATGTTCTGTAGTTAAAATAGGTAGCAGATGAGTGTTGACTAGGGTAGGATAAATCAGAACAAATATTAATAACTTGTGTTCTGCATGGGCAAAGTTTCAAGTCGATAATAAAATATTGTTAATCAGTGGATTGATTTGTCCATAAAGCAGTTGTATATTGATGCAACTGAAGCATTAAATTTGAACATTGTCATCTCTGAGTGTGTCAGATCCGAAGGCTACATTGCAAGCTATGAATTCCCCAGTATCGATAGTAATCAGGGAAGCAGATTTTTAAATGAGATAGCTACCCTCTACAGAACAGAAAGAGTAAAAAGTTCTCTAATGAATATGATGCCAGATGATCAAAGCAGATCATCAAAGTATACAGTAGCTACTGTACCAGCCAAATCTTGACTAATGGCTCCTGCTGTTTCTCTTTCAGTGAACTGTAGAGAGAGAGAGGGGAAAAGCAGTTCAGAGGACAAAGTAACATGGTGAGGAGTTTATTTTTCCAGACACATTTGTGATATTTGAGTCCTTGGGTCATATCTGAAACCATACGTTGAAATATTATGCTGTAATTTTAGATGTATGGCATTTATTGAGCTGCAAGTTGTAGTTCAGGAGATACACTGAGGTCCAGGTTTAATTATCCAGGAAGTATTACTTGGGATAATGTTTGGTGCATTGATATTGGCCATACTTTGGTTCAGAGTCAAAGCTTTTTCAATTGTGAACAGCTAATCTTTTATTCTTAGCTGTGAGTTCTCATCAATTGATCTTCTGTGATGAAGAAATTGTACTGACATTAGATAACTAATTTTTAATTTCAAAATAAAAATACATTTGAGTTTGGGCAGAAGGGGAGATGTCTTCTCTTTGCCTATTTACCACCTCTGAAATTCATTGGAATATGTTTATTAGTTCTGGCACTTGCAAGGCATCAGCCAAGCAAAATGCAGTATGTAACGCAATAGGTAGCTGTGAACAATTTTCTACATTTTTTTTGTCTTCATATTTTGTTTACAATATTTTGCTCAGTGTTCCAAATAGTCTTAAAATAAATCTCATCCTATTTAGTAAGGCCAGTAGTTTCTTCCCAACTTCTCTCTTCCAATCCAGTCAAATACCTTATCAATCTAAAAATAATCAGAGCACGTCTCTTGAGAGTTCCTCATAGCCATTACATGACTTTGCCCAGAATGCTTCCCCAACTCTTAGGGAAAAGGGAATGCTAGAGAAGGAAAAAAGAAAAGCCAATAATCTGTCTTCAAAGAAAGATTTCACACACCATTGTTGCTGCTTCTTCTTCTGTAGACAGTTGCAGTAGTTGCTACTACTGCATGTCAACAGGTGAAAAAGAGTGAAAGGACATTTAGACAGGTAATTTCCCCTAAGTTTTAGAAATTTACAGGATGAATTGCATTTTACATTGTGCCTAGAAGAGAGCAGTAGATAGACATTTCCATTGCAAAGCTTTGCCACGTTTAGAGAGCCATTGTGTAGCAAACAAATTGCACACTGGCTACCATTTCCAAATAGACTTATTATAGACATGAAACATTATGGAACTGTCATTGCCGTGTTTTCTATGGTAAATGAAGTAATCATTCAGCAGAAAACAAAACCAAACAAAAGCAGGTGGTGTAGTGTCCATTGCTAGCTAGGAAACAATTATAAAGCATGCCAGAGCAGCTTCAATAAACAGAAAAGTTCTGTGATATCCTACCCCTGTAATGTTATATTGCATGATTACACATCTCAAATGAAGTCAGAACAATTAAAGATTGAAAGACTAGGGTTTTTTTCCTTTCTTTTTTAAATCTATGCACATTATAATAGCATATAGAACTCCATCTCTAATTGGGGTAGCATTGTGTATGGTGAGGAACAGATGCCTAAGTGCCTGAAATTAAATGAAATGAATTGCCCCTTCTGTAGTCACAAACCGTAAAGAAAAGAGACAGAGACTTACTCAAGGCCATATAATGATATCCTGGCAATGCCAAGGTGAACTGTTACCATCTTTGGAATCTCAATCCAGACCTCTTATCTCCTAGAGCTCACTGCCTACCTTGTATGGAGAGATGTTCCAGCTTCCCACAGGCCAGCACTTGGATTTATGAGCTTTGAACATATTTGAATGCTACTGAAGATGTAGGATATAAAGTCTTACATTTTTACTTTTATAAAATAGAACTCACTGAGAAATTCACACTGAATATGAAAACGAGCCATTTTATTCATGAGTAAGTGATTATTTCCTATTTTGGGCTCAGTAAAAACAACAGTGAGGGCCAAGTGATTTGATCACCCATTAAGTGTAGTAATTTGTCTGAAAGTATTTTCTCATTGTGATTCTGAAAACATGACAGAATAGGAAAAGGGACAATTTACATCTGCTTTTAATAATTCATTTAACTTTGACTTGTGAAAGAAAATCTCCAGTTGAGCACAGAAGTTGAAAGCTGTTTCATAGCAAAAGGAAGAAATTTGTTTGCACTGGTTTCTTACTACAGAATGTTTAAAGCAGCAGGAACTAAATTAATAAAACTGCATGAAATAACTACAAATATATTGAAGGGATTTGGGAAATGCAATTTGTATATTGAAGGGATTTGGGAGATGCAATTTGTGAATGTGCATATATGAGGACAGAAATGAGACCTACAGTATTTGGGTAGAAATTGTTCCTTAATCTACAACTGCTTGTAGGTCCACATGCTTCTCTCATACACATGTACGAAGAAGTCTGTGCACAGGGTAGGAAAAAACGTGGCCCTTTTTGATTAGTGAATTGAGAACTTGAGTATACATAAGCACTGTACTAATAGCACAGTCCAAGACCAAAGGTAAGGCAAATCAATTGAGAAAAAAAATTGCTGTCCAGTTGACATGCCTGTTCTTACATGTATCAAAAGGAAGAGTTGGGCCGAGATCGTTTTAGGAAGGGAAGAAAAAAACATATGTTAGTTATTGTATTGAGAAGATGTTTTTATGAGAAAAGGGGCTGCTGCTTCATTAATAACTCTGACATGTCACACCAATTCTGGTAGGTCTGATAGATTAAACATGAACCTCTCATTATTCAAGCAGCTGAAATGTATTGGCTGCTTTACCTACCTAATATTTATTCCTTGCACAGTATAGCTACAAAATTGACATCTTCTTTTAAAATTGTTTGGCTGTAATAAATATAAAACTTTCACCACTGATGTAAAGCATTGCTAGCTGGCATCATTTCCTATCCCTGTTTAATTATTCTTGACACTGTGGAGAAACATCTAATATAAATCTGTAATGTGCTCTGATGACAAACTACACGGTTGGAAGACCATGTAATCTCTCCACAATTAATTAAAGTGCAGAGAGCTTTTTTTTTTTACTGTTTTTTTTCCCTTCTTTTTTCCACTCCCCCCAGCAACCAGATGCCACTGACTGGCTCAAATAACATTGCTGTCAACTGTAAAAAATTAAGATCCAAACCCTAAGAAAGGTACTTAAATAAAGAAACCAGATGCCAGGTTATTTTTTGATATTATAGCATACATCTTGGTGGAAAGCACTATTGTTCAACATCTGTAGCTTTACATACTTAATTACTCACATAGCTTAACAAATCTGTCGGCAGTTTATTTCCACAAGTATCTGTCACTTCAGCAAAACCTTTACTGAAAATTGAACCATGCCAATTGGTGTGAATAGTTCACCGTGACTCTTAGAGCAACTAAATCAAGGAGGACTTGGCTGCTGTTTATTCAATGGGCATATCCTTTTGTTTTTGAATGGGTATGAATCTTCAGAAGTCTTCAGAAGTCCTTCAGCTCCATGCTAGAAAGAGTTAGCAATGCAATTAGGCTCATAGGACATTTGGAATTGATCAAATGGAAATTAATAACAATTTTTTGGGCAACATAAGAATATTGCTGTAACATTTACTGACTAATAATATTGTGGATGGAAGACAGGTTAATAAAAGGTGATTGTTAAATATTACTGTACTGTCATATGACTTTAGGTGGTGAAGTCTATAGCCACAGGAAACTGCAGGTGCAGGTTAATTTGCAAGACCAGCAGCAAAAGTTCAGATATTATGAATTAAAGTTAACAAGAAAAAAAATGCATAAACACACTCTAATTTTTTCACTGACATTGCAGTATGAAGAAAGTCACCTCGATGTTGTTACTTAACATGGATATTTTAATAGAAATGTTTGAAACATGTTAGTGTATTTTCTACTGTTTCTGTAAAAATAGCATTAGAAGAATGTTATGCCATGGTCAGTGGTTTCCTGCCTTTTAGCAAGTATATTTAGATCAATAAAGTAAAACGGTTTAGAGTTACAGTTATTGGGAAAAGCTCCACTATGCTTCTTTATTTCTCAGTTAGGATTGCTTTATTAATGAAAAATGGTATTTCAAGCGTCATAAAATATATTGCTGTTGTTGTTGTTAGTGGGGCCTTTGTAGGTGGAACGTGCAACTTTGTGACAAGCAGAGAGTAAGTTTTCCATTATCTATGCATGTGCTGTGTGCATCAATCAGCCTGGCTCTCTGTGCTGCTCTACGCACACCAGCAGTGGGGCAGATGTCATCACAACTGATCTCATCAGCATTAGCAGTGTTGTATAATAAATAAGTAGTCATGGAAATAACAGTAAAGATATAACTTAACTATCTCAGTTGATGATGTAGTTTAGGATGCAGTGGAGGATCTGTGGTTCTGTTGTGTTTTGGAGAGGTTTCTTTTTATGGAATAGCATTAGTGTTTGTAAACTAACTCACTAAATTTGCAGTTCACATTTCACTTGGTGCCACCATTCACTCTCTCCTCATGAGTAATATAAATTAATAGGTTTACAGTACATTTCCTTATGATACATTTCTTAAAAGAAATTGACTACTATTACTAGAGACAGCGGATTTTTTTTTTCTCCTATTATTAAACAGTTGACACAACAAGAACCTAAACTGCTGTATTTGTTAAAGCTCTTGGAGAGAATATTTCTCCTTTTCACCAAAAATACTGACTCATCAGCTTTGTAAGCATGATGATAGAGCACAGTGTTTCCACTGAAATGTTTTAAAAACAGTGGTCAGAACTACAGAGCAGTTCATAAATGGGGAATGTGGATGCAGTGCACGGATTTAAATCCATATAAAAAATGATATAAACAACGCATAAGCTTTTCTGTGCTGATTATTTTTGCTGTGTCTTTTAACATACTCTGTGTTCCATCAAGAGGTTTAGTGTATTTTCAATTATTATGTTTTTTTGAATCATTTTATTTGGGGTTATATACAACATAATCATATTATGTATACTTGCATTATAGTTGGGAGATCTGAAACTGTGTTACAAACTGTGGATCAAATTTTGCTATCAAGTATCTCCAAGAAATCCCATTAGTTTCACCCATTTTAATGGGCTGTAACTGAGGGAGCTTGTAGAGATCCCTATGAACACATTTGCATGCAAGACACTTGTTGAAACCGTCTGAAGGGCAGCTGGAGGCTTCATGGCAGAACAAGGCAAGGCGTCAGTGGGCTGACTCAGGAGCTCTCTAAATAAATAAGGAATAAAGCTAAGTAGCATAAACTCAGTGTTTTAGAAGTATTCTACTTTGGGCAAAATCAACATTCTGAGGCTACAGTAAGCATCAGGGGATTTTGGTGACCACAACTGATTAGGAGCTTGGTTTTACATCTCATCTGACCAACAGTTTATGACGCGCTGTGGTTTTTGCTTTTCTGTAACAACATGCTGCTTGGATCGTTTAAAGTATTTGGCTTGCAACACCTCTGAGGCATGGGTTAGCTTGCAGTAATGCATACTTTGATGTGTCTTATTGTTAAATTATATAGTGCATACAATATTTCATTTTATTTAATACAAATCATTTTTATTTACTTAAAAGGAGCAAGCTGTCTTATTATATGTGTTTGGCTTAGAAACAAAGGAATTATATTCTTTTAAGAGGTGTTTTACGTTTTATGGTTACTGAGAGAATAAATGGCCTTTTAATAGGCATTTATATAAGTGGGATCCATGTCTCCACTCTATTATATATTTTCAAATAATTAAAAGTGCTATACAAATGCTATATGATAGCCTTACAAAAAAAGAAGGAAAACCCATATGGTTTAAGATGTTAGAGGAAAAAAAAAAAACCTGTTTCTTGGGGAGAGGAGGAGGCAGAAAGGTTTATTAGAGTAATTTAATTTCTACTGATGCTACAAACATGCATGGGATGAGGATGTGGGAGTTCAAATGTAGACACTGTTCATACTGTTCCCTGTAGTGACCTGTTCTTCATTGAGACAGTCAATTGACACAGACGCCAGTGCATTTATTACTGAGTCTACTGTAAATGAGACTTTCAGTCCTGCCAGCGATAGATATTTTTCCTGTGTTCACCGCTATCACACATCATGTTTGAGGGAGGGGGAAAAGGAACTTTTAAAACAATAATATCAAACAACTTGGAAAAAAAATGTTAAATATTACCATATGAAGAACTGATTAAATTTGTATGGTTTTCTTTCAGTAAAAATTGATATGTGATGAAACACAGTGCAGCTGGATAACTTGTTTTGGCTAACTTTCCAGTGTTCTCTGATCTCCTTACCCAGATCTCTATAAAAAAAGAAACCCTACCAACGTTCTTGTTTCTATTGTACAAGCTCTGGCATAAATGCCCCTTTTTCATTTACCCCTTACTGTCTGGACTGTAAAAAACTTAATATGAGTTTGCCTGTAAGGTAGTTTATCTGCATATCTTCTTCATGTTCAGACCTACTCTCAAATACTATTTTTGTAAGTCTATTCGTCACAGTTTTCGTGCCTTTAGTTTGAAAAACAACTGTACTTGAGTATTTGCAATTCAGCAATGGTAGGGAACCAATGGGCAGATGCTGTTCATGTTTCTTTTTATGGTGTAGCTCAAAGGCAAATGAGTTCTGATAGCTAAGCACCAAAGACTAAGTCTCATATTTAGAAGTTGTCTTTTTCTGTCCTTCAGACTCCACGGGGTCTTATAAATGGTCCTTAATTAGGGGAAATGCCTCTATGTTTAGGTACCTCTTCATGTTTTATTGCAATGCTTTTTTGTTGCTATTGTTTTTGTGCATGCCATGTTTACCATTGTGGTGGTTTTAGGGTGTTGAAGAAACTCAGGAGCAGTTCTTCCATGAGGACAATGTTTTCAGACAATTAACTCATTTTTAAAAATCATAAAAGCTCTGCCAAAGTGATAAATTCATATTTCTTGTGAATATTCTGAAATGCAGGGGTGTGAATTTAGGCAAGTTTACTTATTTTTAAAATTCTCTTCTTCAGCCACATATCCTTATATTGCAGGCTTTTTGGCTGGCACAGGAAGATCAGACTTCCTGCTCACTGATGTAGATAGAATTTTTCTTTTATTTTGGGAGTGGCAGGGGGTTGCTACAAAGTTTAATTTTCCATTTTGTTAACTAAGAACATATGCCAAGGGTCTTGGATTCTCTGAAGTACTGACTGACGTAAAATATAATGGCAATCCAGCATGGGCTGGGGCTCAAGAATCTTGGATATTGTCCCAGTAGATACTGGAAGACTGCAGATTTTTTTTTAACAGGGATAGATAGCATGGGTAATTTGCTCTTCACTTTGGCACACTCTGTTTAATTGCAACTACAGCAGAGCAAAACCATCTGCTAAAGTGATCAAGGTCGGAGTTTTTGAGTTATGAGTGTTAGAGAAAGTCATAGATACAGTTCTTCTTGTCATTTCTTGTGGTGGAACCCCACAGAGACATAGCCCATCCTCAGTATATAGTGGTTGTCTCTGTTGTTTGATAAGTGCCAACCATGTGTTCCATCCCACTGCCAGCCCTGTGCTATTGCAGCTGCTAGCACACTGTGCTGCTTCTGCTTGCTCAGTTTGTCAGTATTGCTCCTAACTCTTCCATATTTTTCTTGGGTGTTTGGTGCAGTACTATGTTGGAAAATAGGAAAGAAACAAGAAAAACCATTGACCATTGTAGGTTGTAGTTCGGGACTGCACAAACTGAAATATCTAGAACTATAAGGTTTTCCATAGTTGGTAATCACAAAGCATTCATTTAGCCTTTTTAGACAGATTTTCTGCTTTTGCTACTGTCAGGGTATATTTTTTCATGAGAAGTATGTGTATGTGAAATGTGTGGCTGGTCAGTGAGGACTGCAAATCAAATGATTCCTCTGTTCTTGTATTTGCCACTGTGCATCACTCTGTGATGACTTCCAAGCCATTCTTCATTCTCAAACATAAGCTTGGTCTGCAAACATCTCCAGGTTTCTTCTTTTTACTATTCAGTATACTACATTTTTATGGAATCAAACACAACTTTTGTTTAAAAAAAAAATTATAAATCTGCAACTGAGAATTAAATAAGAAAAGGAATTTATATCCCTGAATTATATCAATATAAAAGGAAATATCTACAGTTAATATACTATTCATACAGCAGCCTTGCATTTCCTATTAATTTCATTCTCAGTAAATTATAATGAACTTTCATATTAAAATAGAAAATATTTCTGCTTCAGCTGAAGAGGGTTTACTATTGTTCATTGAGTAGCAGGAGAGAAAAGATTGCAATGTACCTTTATCCCTAAAACATTAACAACAGAATACAGACAATATTCTCATTGTGTTTGCCTTCCTGAACATGATTGTTATATAAGGATATTACACCTCCTTTTTGTCACTGCTAGTACTGCACAATTAAACATGTATGGTGTTTTTATGCGCAGGGTTCATACTGTATAACTCAAAAGTATTAGAGAACCTACCTTTCTTGTCCAAACCTTTAACTGGGGAAATTAACTGGGGAAGGCTGATATTCTAAAAGCAGCAGCCAGTAACTACCTCTATTCTTTGAATAAAATTCTAATGCAATTGTAGGCATTTTCTTTACACATAAAGAAAGATCTTGGCCTTTTATGCCCTTTAAAACTTTGTTTCATTTTTCTATCTTATCATGGCTACCATAGCTTGCTTTTGGTTCATAGCAGTTAATGTCACATTTGTGTTGCCAACTTAACTTTCCAGTCTAGAGTACCTTAGTCACAAGAATATAAAAACTGCTGTGAAAGTTCAAGTGAAAGGTCCAGTTGATCCAGTACTTCTGAGCTGTGGCTAGTTTTGAAAACATAGAGTGGAGAGTAAGGGTGCTGGAGCAGAAATACGCATCTCAACCTTACTGGACATTTATGTTAGGAAGATCTGGTATAACTAAGTGGAAGTTATTTTTTTTAACATACATTGGAACATCATAAAAATACCTTAAAAATTCACATCCAATTCTGTTCTCATAATTTAAGTCACATGTGTATATTAGTTCAGATTTCAGTATGGCATGATGTATGTGCTAAGTTCTGACAGCCTAAAATCCAAGTTTCAGTTCTGTACAAAAGCAAATGATTTAATAGATGTATAGAACTAAGTAAGCAATTATGTATATTCTATGATACCTTTGTTCACACAAGAGGAATGCCATTTTCTCTATAGTAAGGTTCACTCTTTAGATTTATAGGATAAGTAATTTTTGCAGGGTTCAATAGCTTCTTTCTGTAAGAGCATTGTCTGCACTGTAAGATTGTCTGATTGTAAGAGAACAAAAAGTCCTCAGAATTACTGCCACCCCCAAAAATATGCTCAGTTGCCTTAAAACTCAGCCAAGCAAAGTACTATATGCATGTGTGTATAGGATGATATGTTTTCATTGGAAAAGTGTTTAATTCTGACTATTTTAGAATACTTTTCACATTTTTTCCTTTAAATAACATCGGGGCATAAGTATAACTCACTGGAAGGAACGTATTAGAAAGTGGTATATAGGTGGTGTTTGACTTCTGAAAAGTGGCTACTGCCTGAGCTTTGTGTCTACTAACACTTTTTTATTTTAAAACATTGATTCTGACATGATACAGAGACAGCAGAAATGACCCAGGGAAGGTATGAATCAGCTAAAACAAAGGAAAGCAAGTACAAGGAAACAGTAAAAAATCTTTTCTTCTCTCAGTTCAAAGTCTTGTCCATCTGCTCTTAATTTATCATCATGCAGAGGTTGGATCTTTCACTGATGTTAGCCCACACAATGAATCTAATCCTGTTCCCTAATTTCCACCATTCTAAGTTATGGTCCTAGGAAATAGAATTCTGTATTTTCTTGCCTCCCTTTGTGACAGCTGGAGGAAAGGAATGAGGTGAAGAGAGGAAGATGGCAATGTAGACTACTCTCTTGGAACCTACCTAGATTCTTAACTTTGGACTTGCAAAGCATTGACTTTTTCCATGTCTTTGACAGTCTTTAGGTAAGGACTTTCTGTGGCCATTGTGTACTGTCTTTATTTGTGTATAACAAGAATTTTACTTTTGCTAGATGCTATATAATATTTTAATGCTACTTCATAGAAATTACCATAAATATGTTCTATGGCTGAATAAAAAAGAAAACCCAGATGGCTTGCTTCATGCATTACTTAACTAAGCTCTTCTAACAAAGTCAAAATTATATGAAAGACTCAGAATATCCCTTCACAGAATTTATTTGATGATTTCAATATGCTTGATTTCTTTATTTAGATGTTATTGAATTAAAAATATCTACAGTTGGATAGGAATTGAAAATAAAGTTTGTGTTCAAAAAAGTCTCCAAAACAAGTCCACAGATCTGTTTGAAAATGAACTGCTTTTCATAAGATGGAAGAGGAGTTTGGTACAAAGTGACAGAGGTCTGGGTATTGCCTGTTATAAAGGTACGGAGACCAATTCAGTACCCTGTTGTGTTCTCCAAGTGTCTAAATCACAGAACCTTAAGGGGTGGGAAAGGATCTCAAAAGGTCATCTAGTCCAACTCCCCTACAAGAGCAGGACCACTTAGAATAGATCACATCAAGTGCTGCAAAATGAAAGTGCTCACACTTCATACGTGCTGGCTAGGTAACTTGCAAATAAAACTAGATCTAAGATTCTTCTGGGTTAGTAGAGCAAGGGAACTTTTGGCAGATGGTATTATTCAGATCTGATTAGAGTGCTTGTGTATGGCATGTGATTCCACAAAGTGTATATGATGCATATGTTTGGCTCCAGCATGTAATTACTTGATGAGGCCAATGTCTGATGCTTTCAGTATCAACAACTGTGTTTTAAAATACAGGTAGCTTCATGGGTCAAGTTGTGGACCACATGTCACCCCACAACCCAATCCCGTTTGAAGGAAAATAATCAAAGGAAGGCTTATGACCTTGTGTAGTGCAGCAAAATATCAGCTATTGTGAAGTTATCTTTATTTATTGCTTTTAATGTCTGTGGCAAGCTTACTTTCCCCCCCAAAAAAATATGTTGAGAAGATACAGTTGTCTCAAGTCTCAGAAGAGCTTTCCAAATTAATTTTTAAAATTTAAGTAATTAATTTACTTAATACATTAAATTTACTTAAGCTGTTAAATGTTGAGTGTTCCACTTTCAAGGGAACCTAAATCATGTACACTGTGGTGTAATCCTTTCCTGTTAGAATCAGAAGAGTTTACCATGAGGAATGGCTTTGTCCCACACAGAGTCAGTATGTAGCCCCTTTTCTTACACATTCTGGTGTGGGTTTTTCCATGAACACTTTTTGCTCTTTAGTTATTTGTTGTAATTATCAAGTTCATTTTTCTCTAATAGATGTGATTAAGTATATTTAGCACTGTGTAATGAGTTTTCTGCCTGGTTGCATTCTGGCTAATAAGGAATTCCTCAGAGTCTCTTCTGACAGCTGCTGTGGATCCCAGGTTTGTGCTGCCACAAGAGACCTCTTCCATGAATTGCTAACATTAGAGAAATTAACTCGGTTAGACTAACCATAAAATCTGGGCTGAAATTTGATTACTAATAGATCTTGTGCTGGCTTTCAGGAGCACAGACATTGTGGTGTTCTCTTGCACATAAAGACTCACAAAAATCATCAGAATTCAGAAATACTTTTGCATTCACAGGTAGTGAATCTGTAAAGTTCTATGTGGAAGCTGTACTGGTAAAAAAGAAGATTGAAAATAATACTAGCAATAATTGTTCAGTGTTATCATTATAGTAGTTCCCTTTTCAGTTCTTAAGTTCCATCTGCTAACTTACCAGTCTATGGATAATACTTTTGTTATCCATGCTACTTCCTATTTTTATACCAGCTCCCAAATTTGTGAGGCTGAAAATGATGGGAAAATCTGTAATTGGTGATGCAGTGCTGTGGTATAGTTGCTTAGCAACAGTCGCTGCAGCCTCTTCACCGAGTCTCCGGAAGGGGGATACAGAGACAGGAAGATGAAATAAATACAGTTTCGATGTGGTTGACTTTGTAAGGAATGATAAAGGTTGTAAGTTGTTTTTCTGCTAAGTATCAATGACTGTGGGAAAAGTCTTCTGTAAACAGATCCTTTAAAAAAGGAAAAAAATGGAAACTGGCCACTTTCTGAGTTACTAGAACAGAATGGAAATATAGCAGTAAATATATTTTCTGGGTAACTGAGAGCCTGCGTTATATTCTGAGGTATTTTCTGCTGTGGTGCGTAATCATTACAGAAAATGCCTAATCATAACCATGTGTCTTCTATTTATCACTACAATTGAGTACCAAATTCATAGAGAATAGGGATTGAAAATTAATGCCAAGTACCTCTTAAATTCCCTACTGGTATGTTAATTACATAAAGACTGTTCATAATAGGGTTAGTGGTAATGGAATAAATATGGATGGGTCTATGATTTTAAATTCTTTTGAGATCTTAACAACTCTACATTTAGAATCACACAGTATTAATTGCTAAGAACTGTATTTTAATCCTATTCTGGATTATCTGGTGAAATACTTTACAAAGACTCATGTGATTACTAGAGTATCACAGTATTATTTTCAGTACTGTGTATCCCATACCACAAAGCCTTTGGAAATCTGCTGTGCTTGAAGCCTCTCTGTGGAGCAAGGTACCACACTTTGCTATATTATTTGATACAAAATCTCTGCCTTTAGAAAGCATAAAATGTAACTGGGAGTAGGAAGTAAGTTGATTCAGATACATCCAACTTTATTAAGGGGCTCTTATCTGCAGTAACCAGCAACATGCAGAGTTTTTCCAAATGCTAGTTATTACTGCTAGTCAGTGCTGCTTTGCAATTAGTGTTGGAGCACCTAGATAAGGTGGATATATAGGAACTAAGAAGAGATAACATAAATGCAAACAAAGAAATTTAAACCTTTTGACCTCTTTTGTACTTATTTATTTCTGAACTGATTCTTAAGCAAAAGAGCAAAAAGAGGTTGCATTTCAGTAAAGGTTCCTTTGAGGGGAAAATATCTTTAGCAATGTAGAAAGAAAGTCCTAATTATTTAAGAGTTTGTTGCTTGCTTACGTTGCTGTATTTTGTAAATGATGCTGCACTCATCATATCATAAGCCTGGTCCTAAAATTAATCATAAATAATACACTGAATATCATAAAAGCAAAAAGGTTTTGATCTAAGTGAGAATCTGCTGGTTCATTTTTAGAAGGTCAAATTGATAGACAATATCTCACAGTCTATATAGTAACTATCAAACTCATTCTTAAACA